>KZ451988.1:1927686-2047512 GCA_002786265.1 Apostasia shenzhenica
GAGGATTGGCCTGTCATGTATGTGCGTTTACCCACGCTAGCTGTAGAATTTGGGTCAAATTTCTAGATGTATAAAGGTATAATCAAGATAAAAGGATAACTCGGCCGCAAACTAGGGCAATTATACAGCCTTTGCTATTTATATTCACCACAGATATTAATAGAGATCTTTCCATTCCTAATCCCCTTAACCGGATCAATCCACCATGTATGGACTTTCGCAACATTTCCGAATGAGTCACACCCCCTTCATCTCCAATTGTCATAGGGAATCCCTCAATTAGAGAAACACTCATCTTAGGAGGAAGATAGGTGGCTTCATAGATTAGATTGGTATTATATCCCAAATTCAAAGACCCCAGCATATAATAATAGAGTGTTTATTGAGAGACTAGAAAAGATTGATCTTAGAGTGCACATCAAATAATATCAGACAACTTTTAGCACATATAGAGATATTAGAAATGACAAAAGAAGATGAAAATAAATAACTCAGAAGATTTGTTCATAAGAACGGACCAACTCTGGCAGAAATGTTCTAGAATCTCTAAACTCAATCAGAAAAATACAGCACTGTCAACACATGAAGGCAAAAAGGCGAGTGGGTAGGAACCCATAGCCCTCCAAATTACACAGGGAACTCAAGGAGGACGTCTTTGGACAGGACTGACCGGCCACGAAAAACACTGGAAGATCAACAACAACTTTCAATGTGGAGTCTAAAATGAACCTATCATCCATTCAATGGGTCAATTAGTGCCAATGAGGTTGGCACCTTCCTCGACCAAATGGAGCGTAGCACCTTCATCCATGATTACCACACCTATATGCCCAAGTTTCGTGTGCGTGACTTAAGATGACAGATGATGCCTTGAAATGGTGGGATGCCTACGTCAACAAATTGACATGCAGGGAATGCCCAACTTAGAATTCGTTTTGCATCAAGGGAACCCCGAAGTTTGGTCCCCAATCAGCACCGGCCATGTCACCGGTGAGCCCGACCTCAGTGCTGATTGGGGGGCCGAACTTTGGGGGCCCGGATGCAATAACTCCCAACTTAGAGTAATTCAAAAATCAGAAAGAAGAAGAGTTATATACGATTTACTACTACTCTGATAGAGTTCAGGCGCCAAGCGCTGTTCTTGGAGTCACCCTTGATCACAACTCTCTCAAAGTTCCTGGCATTTTCTTCTCCGATGACAGCGGGATTTGTCTCTCTCCAATGACCCGCCGCCGTGCGGACCCTCGCCCTTCCGCCGACAAAGAGACGTATCTTCTCCTCCGGCGCCGGAGGTCTCTTCAGCATGACGTTCCATAAAAAAACAAAAAAAAGAAAAAGCTTATCTTCCCCTCGATGACCGGCCCCAATACAAGCTACGCGTTCTGTGAGCATTTCCAATGGATTTTCTTGTCCGTCTCCAACTGGAGAGGAAAGCAACGGGCTCTCGGAGGTAGCAGCCTCCTTCCATGGCGCGCAAGTGGAGCAGGGCGAAGGAGGAGTGCGTCGCCTCGCTGTTAGATCTCTGCGCCAGCCCCCGGCAGCTCAAGCAGGTCTGCGCCCACGTCGTGGCGAATGGGCAATCTCAGAATAACTTCCTCGCCGCGAAGATGGTGAGAGCCTTCGCAGAGATGGGATGCGTTGAATCTTCTCGAGTTCTCGCCCAATCGATCTCTAGCCCTAATATCTTCGTGTGGACCGCTTTGATCAGAGGATACTCTCTTCAGCCCGGGCTGGATAACAGCCAAGAGGCTGTACTTCTATATCAACGACTGCACCGGATTTTCCCGCCGGTGAGGCCGCTCTCGTTCACTTTATCGTCGGTGCTCAAGGCTTGTGCTGAGGCAGCGGCGATTGAAGAAGGAAGACAAGTTCATGCCCACGGCTTCAAGGACGGGTTCCAGCTCGACGGCCGTTTGCAGACCTCTCTGGTTAATTTCTACGGCCGGTGCGGCAGATTGGCCGACGCACGGCAGGTGTTCGACGTAATGCTTACGAGTGGAGTAGATGATATACAAGCATGGAACACACTGATCAGCAGATATGCTGAGGCTGGGAGCATGGAAGCCGCAAGGTCCCTGTTCGACGGAATGCCAGCCCACAACACTCACACGTTAGTCGCGATGATCGCCGGCTATGCAGCCACCGGAGAGATGGAACACGCTCGCCAGCTGGTAGACGCAGGGCTGCTTCCCTCTGAAAAGAACTCCGTCCTCTGCACGGCCATGATCACCGGCTATTCTCGGTGCGGTGATCTTCTGGCTGCTCGAGCAGTGTTTGATGGACTCGGCTGCAAGGATGTTGCTTCATGGAATGCGATGATCGCGGCCTATGCCCACGCTGGTTTCGCTGGCGAAGCTGTGGGCTTATTCCGGCAAATGCTAGACAACGCCTGCGAGCACAGAGCTGAGCCCAACGAGACAACCATTGCCACTGTTGCTTCTGCCTGCGCGCAGTTCGGGTCTCCCAATCTGGCAAGATGGCTCCAAACCCAGATCGACCGGCGAGGCGAAGAGCTGCTCAACAGCCACACCGTCGCCGCCCTCATCGATCTGCATTCCAAGTGCGGTGATCTTCGCCGGGCTTATGACCTCTTTTGCAGATGGAACCGCAAGGACTTGGTCTGCTACAGCTCAATGATAGCCGGGTTCGGCATCCATGGCTGCGGGAGGGAGGCCATCGGAGTGTTTGAGGAGCTGAAGGAAGCAAATTTGAAGCCGGATGCTGTATGTTTTGTTTCTCTGCTAGCCGCCTGCAGCCATTGTGGCATGGTGGAGGAAGGAAGGCGGTACTTCGAGCTCATGACGGCGGAGTACGGCATCCTTCCGGCGGCAGACCACTACATATGCCTCGTGGACTTACTGGGCCGGGCCGGGAGGGTCGATGAAGCATACAGACTGATCGCTGAGAGAATGCCGCCGTGGGCGAGGCTTCATGCTGGGGTATGGGGAGCACTGCTGAGCGCCTGCAGGAGTTTCACGAATGTAGAGATTGGGGAGGAAGCGGGAAGAAGGTTGATGGAGATGGAACCGGAGAATGCAGGGAACTACGTGCTGCTGGCGAACATTTACGCGATGGAGCGGCGGTGGGAGGAGGCCGCGAGGGTGAGGGGGGCGATGAGGAGGAGGGGAATGAAGAAGCCGCCTGCATGGAGCTTGGCGGAGGGGGAAGGAGGGGGAGAAAGGAAGTTCATGACAGGGGAGGCTTACGAATATGAGCTCGAGACGGTGTTGCAGCTATTGAGAAGAGAGTTGAAGGACCAGGGATACATTCCTGGAATGGAGGAAGCCGAAGAGTAGAAGCTGGCTGGCGGGTTTTGTTACGTTTGTTCTTCGTTTCGCTTCCAAGAATCTCTGTAGCAGTCTTCGTTCTCTTATGCCAAACAATGGGTAAAAAATCATGGTTAAAATTAGCCATGGCCAAAATCTTAAATTTATTTTAAAAAAACTTAAAAAAATTATTTTATATCTCATCTCACACAAATTCCAACATTAAACAATCACTTTATTTCATATCCAATACAATTCTCAATAAATCAATCAACTTTATTTCACATCCTACATAATTTTTAATATAACCAATTTACTTTATTTCACATCATACATATTTTTCAAAAATGACTAAAAATTCTAAACAAATCTTTTTTTTTTTTCTTATTACCAAACAGAGAGCTCAAGCAATTAGAAAATTTTTTCTGTTATATTTTTTATTCAGTTGAGTTCAAGCGATTGAAAGTAATCCTTCCAGCTACGTGTACAGACTACAGAGTCAAAGTCGGCAAGAATATTCGTACCAAGAACTGAACTATCGTAACAACTCAACAACAACAATAATAACAACAACAAAGCCTTAATCCCACTAGGTGAGGTCGGTTACATGAATCATTTGTTTTCATTACGCTCTATCAATTACCAAATTCTTATCTAAGTCTATGTAACTAAAATCACTGTTTATAGTTTCTTGCTATGTCTTCTTTGGTCTTCATCTTCCTCTTTGTATATGAACAAGATCCAATAACTCGATTTTTCTAACTGGAACTTCAATCGGCCTACGATTTATATGTTCAAACCATTTAAATCGATTTTCTCTAAGTTTTTCGAATATACTTATTTCTCATTTTATCATTTCGTATATATACACACATCCACCTTAGCCTGACTAAATATATTAAATATTAATGTCATTTATTGCTATTGACATGATTAAATAAAAGCTTAAGGTAAAGATATATCATGTGTGCTGGATGGCCCAAATAGACAATCAATATGATAAGTGGTAGATTCTATCAACAGAATTCAATGAAAAGAAGTAAAAACAAAAGCAAAATAAAACTTAGAAAACACTAGACCTAGGATTAGATCATTTTGCATGAAATGTTTATATTTTAATATTAAAATTAATATTATTTTACATATTACGCACATCTCAAAATATATTTCAAATCTTTTACAAATTTTAAAACAACAATATCTTATCAAAAAATAAATTAACTTGATTAAACTTAATCTGACTAAACAAACGTGAATAGATATAAGAAAGACAATACTGATAAATACACTAACAAAAAAAAAAAAGCATAATTATTGTTCGTTTTCAAGAGAAATCTTAAGACTTATAATGTACATAGAGATGTTTGTTTTGGTTTCCAGGGTTTAAAGTAGAAGAGATTTAAAAAACATTATCACCTGTAGTGAAGGAAATCAAGCAGATCTCTAAAGAATCTAAACAGCAGGACCTTGCTTGACTTTGACTACCAGTTCTTCGGTTGTAGGGCCGATGATTTCATTGGCTCGCTTCAGAGGAAGACAATAAATCCTGCCGAGGGTATCCTGAGTTTTATAACGCAAAAACAAACATTATGGTTATTGGTAATTTCGACATTTCAAAAGCAGCAAATAGGTCTGGAAGATACTGGAACTCGTATTAAGCCACATGTACCTCTTGAATAGAAACGAAATGGAGTGAATTCTAACAAAGCACAGGATGAAGCAGCAGTTGCTGCTGATTATAATCTACTTAGCCCTTGTTAAAAGAAAAAGACTAGACTCGTATGCAAAACATCTTATTTGTGCTACTGCCATAATGCATGTTTCATTTTCTGAAAAATTTATGCACAGTACAAGAATTACATGCAAAATATATCAAATAAATGAAATATTTGATTTTGCATCTGAGGAGGGATAAAATGGAGGGATCCCAAATGAGTGTGTTAGCTCCATTTGGTCACAAATAATCGCAATAAGTGCCCATATGAGGAGGCAAATATGTGTGGACAAAATAATCAAAGGCAACCGCCACAAGAAATCAAGATTTATGTGTCCACATCTACGGAAGAACATCATCTCATGAAGCTATCATTATATCCATGAACGTTACAAGATAAAGGGAAAAATACGTCACCACAAACTAAGAATAAATTTTAGAGGAAGCTAACAAGACTCTCAACTTTGGAATACAATCTACACTAAAAGTACCAAGGATCTCTCACCATTGTTCAAGCACCCAAGCTCCCTCTCCTCTTCTTTTCCCTCTAGTCTCCACTCACTATACTTCTCAAACCCTAACACATGATGATGTATGCCGAACAAGATCTCCACCATCGGAATCCAATCCAATGGCCAAGAAGAAGCAAAATTAGAAAACCTACTGTCCCAGCCATAGCTCAAGCTATTGAATTGAGGATTTGGCTTAACCAATTTTGGCTAAATGATCCCCAAAACCAGTCAATATATCTACAACATCACAAGTTTTCTAGAAAATTGAAAGTAACGCAGTGTTCCTTGTCTTCAAAAACCTGATGTAAAAAGCCAATGTAAGTCAATTCGGTGGTGTTAACATTTTATGAATTGCTTATACTAGAAAGGAATTTGGTGAACCAGAAAACCAAAATCATAAAACTTTCAGTACCCACCAAAAGAAATCAAGACTAAAGCAGTGGTAGCTTCAGGGCCTTCTCTATAAGAGCCTTTAAGATGGCCTTCATAAGCCCAAAACATATTCTGAGCATGGATCTACAAGATAAGTACCGTGGTCCTCTATTGACATTGAACTCCATAAGAAGATACAACAGTACAATCTTCAACAGAAAAAGATGCCAGCTAGAAGGTTTCTTTTTAATAGTTGCTTTATATTCAATGTAACTGAAGGATGATCAACACAAATTCTAGATGTAATTGTGCTTATGTCAAATAGAAAGGATAAAAAGAAGGCTCACCCGAGCAACAATACCAAGCCTCTCCAACTTCTGGACAGCATCGTGGACTTCAAAATTGCATTTCATCCCAAACTCTTCTTGGATAAGTTGCTCGCATCTCACATCTAGATCCTGCATTGCAAATTTTAGGTGAATTTCAGAGTATATTAATTCATACAAAAAGAAAAATAAATATCATGACAAAAAAAAGTAGATTAGGTACTCTACCCCCATGGTAGCTTTCCCTTGTTCCATGAGAATGAAATAGGAAACTATGACTTCCTTCACCTGAACAAGAAACACAAAAGGCGACCAATAAACACAAAAATAGTCTGACATATTCACTTCTCTAAATTTTTAAGTTACTCTTACAAATGTCATTGATGTTATGCTTACTTCCTGCTGAATCACATCATCGCATAAGTGCAGAATAGTCCCTCTCCCACTGTCCAACTGCTTGTCGTACATGGATTGTGTTATCAGGCTCTGGTAAGTTACCATGCTTTGTTGAAAACTGCATGACAAGTGCCAAAAAAAATTAGAAAATTAACATATGAGTTATTTTAGCATGATGTGTCCAATATTCTGAGTACATTTCTTTAAGATAACAAAGCGTTAAAGACCTATTTTCACTTCATTTTCTTTTAGAAAACAAATTATTAAAACTGAAGTCTACCTTTCACTTCATTTCAAGAAAATTAAACACCCACTCGGACTGTAAATTAAAATTGAAAGTGTAAATATCAGCCAGGTCCCTGAAGTAAGATGAAATATCATACAGGTAAACGATTTTGAAAACCATTTCTTTGGGTCCCTAAATTTCAAAAATATTTTTTATTGGTTCCTTAAGGTCAACAAAATTACTTCAATTGGATCCTTTCTAATGAATTCCATCAACATTCTGTTAGAAGGTGATGGAAATATGACATTTTAATTAATGAAATTACATATACACCCACCATTGTACTTTTTCTTCTCTTTTTTTCTTTCTCCTATGGAGCTGCGGGAAAGAAAGAGACAGAGACAGGGCTAAAGAAGTAATTTTAAGTTTATCTTATTAACTTTTTAATAAAAGGACTAAGGTTAATATATTTAATAACCTTAGAGATCTAAGTGAAGGATTTTCAAAATTGTTCACTTATATAATATTACCACTACCTTAGGGGCTTGGATGGTATTTACCCAAATAAAAGTTCTGCAATTAGAGAATTGAATATAAAGTCAGACTTGATAGAATTACCAGTCATACATTAAAAAGGTAAATATGAGGAAGAAATAGAGCTTCTGAGTAAGATATGAACCCATGGAAATGGTTTCCAAGTGAGGAATGAGAATTTTAGATCTATCAATTTATTGTAAAGAACATTTCATAAATCACCAAGTAATGACAGTAGGCAGAATTGAAAGAGAATCCATGAAACAAACATCCCAGTTGGAAATGAGATTAATTTTACAACAACTAACCTTTTAATGGGGCTTACTTAAGCATACGAATGAGGGCAATCGCAAGGAGGATCTCAAAGATATAATGACTATTGAAATTATTAGAGTAAAGCTAAGTCTTAGCTTGCCAATTGCCATCCTACTACTCAGCATGTTTAATATTGTACAATCACAACCGATCCTGTCATTGTTGATAGTTTCAAAAGAAAATACTTACGTGAAGTAAATCTTGGCACAATAGCCTATCAGACCAGAAAGAATTGCTGCAACAACCCATATATCTGCTTTAGGCATTTCAAGTGAACTGACAAGAGTGACCTGTACAGAATAGTAAATAGCATAAAAGGACACTAAAGAGCACTGGCTACAATTAGCATATATTGCAAAACTTACAAGTCCAATTACAACAGAAACTAGGAACTTAAGCCAATCCATTGGTGTTAAACTTGGATTTTTCTTTTCAGGCTGCATAGGAAACATCCAATATCACAATAAATAGAGGCTTAAATTTTATGAAAAATACTAACCAAAACTAACTCCATATCAGCCATGGGAATATTTTTGAAATGCTTCACATGAATTCCTCTATCTTTCTTAGCCCCAGTTGCCCGTCTGCAAAAACAAATACTGCCAATTAAGTGCAGTTTCACAGACAGTTGGACAATAAGAAACTTTCTTAAACCTGAAGGCACATATCCTAGAAATAAGCATCCAATTTCAATTAGAGAGAGACAATAAGGAAAAGACAAAAGTAAATGGGTTAACGTCAAATTAATCTTCTCACACAGAGTAGCAATACCTATAAATGACTATAATCCTATCAAAAGTTGGTTCTTGAATAGTAATTTTGCGTAGTAGATTTTTCACACTGTCAAAAATGAAACAGAGAAGCATAAGGTTATACATCAATAGAGAGAACAAAACAGAAACAGATGAATCAATAATAACTTTAGCTCCATATTTTCAAGCCGAATTCGTTCTATAAATAGGTCTTCATCTTCGCCAGTAATTTCATCAGTTTTCTTTTTATCAATTGCAAGTGTTGACTTTTGGTTCTTTGAGAAGAGCTTATCAAGCCTGCATCATCATTGAAGCCCTGTAAACAATATTGGCATAAAGATACATAAGCAAGATGAACCATAGTAGCATACCTGGTGAGTTTAAGAAGCCACCTCCAGAACCGAGCTATGATCATGTCCAGTTTCTCCATTATAAAAACATCAGTCGTGTGATCTATGCCAATGCCCCTACGAAATATAACATACTTCAAGCAGAAAAAGAATCATCAGAATATATCAGCATAGTTCAGATACAGTACTAGTAAATCAGAAAAGCACCAAAAACAGATAAAAAAGAAAAGAAATCTTGTTATCTTTAGCTTCCATTAGACCTACGTTTGACAAAATGCAACCAAAAAAAGATTCTTGAAGGGCACAAAATGACATTTAACAGATAACAGGTGAATTTAAATTATAAGCAGAGTTCAAATAGAAGAACCAGAGATATTTTAGGCACAGTTCACTAATTGGTTAATCGTAAACCAACTTTTTATCCTTTCGGTATCTTTTTCCTTTCTATCCTGCAAAACTAAAGCAAAGATCTTCCATTTTGAAAAGAACTTTAGCAAAGACTAATACCCCCTAGAATCTACCTAATTCCAGTCTTTTTTAAATTTACCTAAGTCTTGTTGCCAAACAGCCCTGCAGGATCATACCCAAAACTTTAAATAGCTAATCATGAAAAAGTAATCATTTGTCATACAAAAGTCAGATCTTAAGCAACTACAAGTACAAAACTTATAGGAAATTTTGTATGACAAACTACAAACTACAAGTACAAAACTTCTTTAATCAAAAAAATTCTTGGAAACAATCATGTCAGAGATAAAAAAACATACTCAAAAGGTTAAAGGCTAGATAATGAAACAGCAATCCTTTAGTCAGATCTTGTGTAAAATAACTTTCAAATAATCTAGAAGTTTCTTATCTCATCAACTGAGTCTTGGAAAAATCAAATCTGCCATTTTCTCCAAAAACGCAAGACCTAAGGTGCACAAGTGTTATTTTCTTTAAAATGGACAATTTAGTATGACCAATCGCAAAGAAAAGTAAAGCACATAAAGGATAAACTCCTTCATAGTATCTCTACGCCAATGATATAAATTCTGAAGCCCATTCAGGGCAAAATTTCTAGATTTTCCAGCAACTTATCTCTGCACAAATAGCATAATAAAACTAACACCTTATCTGAAAATCTTGGAAGATTGTCCTTCGGATGATCTCTAAAATATTTTGACAGAAGAGTCTTGTCAAGCTGCACTTCACCAAAAAAAACAAAGCCTAAGGAATTAATCACAACGTAAAAGATAAAGTAATGAACCTTAATGACCTTGGATTCATCAACTTTGATTGGAAGGTTTAAAAGATACTGCCCAGACTGTGCAACTTCAATCTCCTCATCAGTAACAATTTTGAAGTTGCTCTTCTCCATGACCTGCAAATCCAAGGGACTAGAAGTAGTAGAAGATAAAAATAAATTTGACTTACAAGTTACAAATCAAATTTAAAAAGGTAGTATCTGAATGATTCTACAGTTATAGAAATTCCTAACTAGAAAGTTCAAATTTTATTCGTGATAGACCGTTTCCATCTTCCCTCTCTACTGCAACAAAAACTAATGCAGCAGTAATGTTTGCATCAGTTTTATCAGTCCTTTGCTACTTGTTCATATCAATCCTGCAGCCTTCACAATGCAATTTACAGCTCTACACAATTACAAATTTTATCATTGCTCCACCTTTCTCTATCAATTATTAAACAAATTACAGTACGTGAAAAAAACATACGCAGGTTTTAACTTTTGACAACCCTCCTCCTTTATCTGGGCTAGGATTCAACTATCCTACAAAGAGTGTTGTTTTAAATAGAGAGTTGAATGGAGAAGAAAATTCGATCCTCATAACCCCACCTATTAGGAATTTAGTCTTGTTGCCATTGTCCATCCTTATCGATCAATTAATACATTTATCACCAACTTCAATCTTAATCTATTTCAATTGACAACACAAGCACTTCATTCCACACCCAATTAATGGTATTGTGCGCACACAAATCTTGAAATTCTTATAATTAAAATTTTTTGTTCTAGCATGTTTATGACACAACTTTATGCAAACAATGATTCAAATAGTTCTGAATAAGTAGCTGATAGGCAGGCTAAATTTAACTTTTTATTCAGAATGTGTTTTGATAGAAAATTTACAAGAATCACTAGTCTACTTTGTCGACCAAGAGATAACTCTGTTGATAATCTCTTCTACTTAATCAACTTTCTAAACCATTTATTGGACAAACCATCATCACAATCAATAGCTTTAACCAAACTATTGCATCTAGCTTTACCAGCTATATGCTTTAGATCCATATGAGCTAAACAAATCATCATCCCGGTTCTACGTTGAAACACTTTAGTCTTAGAATAAATATATATATATGCAACAAAAATAACAACTGAACCTTTGTCCCACTAGGTGGGGATGACTATATGAGTCCTTTATTTTAATTGCACTCTATCAAATAACAAATCCACATTCATTTTTAAGTATGTAAGATCATTTCTGATAGTTTCATGTCATACCTTATTTGGTCATCTTCCTCTTTTTACATAACATAAGAAGATCCAATAACTCAACGCTCTTTACCGAAACTTCTATTAGCTTATGATTTATATGTTCCAACTTGCCAACCATCTAGATCGACTCTTTCTAAGCTTATCCTTAATTGAGATTAACCCAAATTTTTGTGAATATACTCATTTCTCATCCTGAATTTTCGTGTGTACTCATTCATCCACCATAATATCCTCAACTCTATAACATTTATTTTATAGCTTTTATCTTGACTAAATTTATATTTTATAAATTTAATTTTTAATCTTTTAAAAGAGAAACCTTTAAACTCTAAAGTATTTCTCCATAAATCGAGTTTCACCTTAAAGCCATCCCTAATCTTATCAACAAGAAGAATATCATTTGTGAAATGCATATACCAAAGCACATTTTCTTGAATATATTAAGTCAAAATCTCCATAACCAATACAAAGAGATATAAATTTAAAGCCAAGTCATAGTGTAATCCAAGTAAAATAAAAAAATTATCAGTCAAATCATTTATGTCCGAACATAGATAACAACACCTTTATGCGTGTTTTTAATGACTTGAATGTAAGTAATGTCAACTACTTTCTTTTTATAAAACTTTCTAAGGTACTTTCTTTAAAACCTAGCCACAAGCTTTTTCTAAATCATTGAAAACCAAATATAAGTTTCATTTTTTCTTCCTAAATTTTTCGAGTAAACCTCTCAATAAACTAGTTTTTTTATACTTCATATTCTTTAAAGCCTACCAAGTTTCAGCTTTTCCAATAAGCCAAATGTAAGCAATTTTTTGTTTTTTGAATATTAAGGCTACGTTTGGGAAAGCTTTTTGATAGAAAAAACACTTTTTTATATAGTTGAAAGCTAAGACTTACGCTTCGCAAAAATATTTTTGAGGATATTTCAGCTTTTAAAAAGCTAAAAAATAGCTGAGAGAAAAAGGCTAAAGAAATAGTTTTTTCGAAAAGTGCTTTTGCTGTAATTAACCAAGCTCAAAATAATTCAATTTTAATAATCATGATATAATTATTCATCATATAATAAATATATAATATAAATAACATAATTATTATAAAATATATAATTACATTACATTATAATATATAAATAAAATTTAATAATTATATATTATGATAAAATATTTTAAAATAACATGTATTAAACTTTAAATTATCATAATTATGTTATAAAATAATTAATAATACATAGGAAAATATAATTTATTTACTTATAAATATATTTATTTATATATTAATAATATAAATTTAATTTATAACCTATATAATTTAAACTATTATATAAAACTACTACAGTAAACATATATATTTTTAACTTTTATAAAGTATAAATATAATTATTATATTTAATAATAATATATATTTATAATATTTATCATATAAAAAGTAATATGCAAAAAAAAAAATTAAATTATATATTATTTTATTACTTATTAATAAAATATATGTAGTAATAATAATGTTACTTATATGTCTAATTTGGTTAAAATTATAAATATTTTAAATAACAGAATAATTTTTCTCAAATAGTTCAACTTTTGATAGTAGTTTTTAATAACAGTTTACTAAACAGATAGAACAACTTTATTCAAAAGCACCTTTTAATATAATTATATAATTCAACACTTTTTCATACAGCACAGCAATGCCAAACAAACCATAAGTTCAATAAAATCAATCGTATTGTTATAACTATTATTAAAAAATATGTGAAAGTACCTCACCCTTTTATATTAAATGCCTTCTCCCTTAAAAAGTATGTTCTGATCTTTATCCTTCATGTATTTTAATTAAATCAAGTCTTTAATTTTCTTCTTTCTTACCTTAGTAAAACTGTATATATGTATTTCTCCTTCTTTAGTATCTAACTTCTTATATAGATCTGCTCATTGATTGAACATAATTTTTTTTTAATGTGGGCTTTTTTTGAAAGGTGAACGCAAATAGTTTAGATAAAACTAATGATGGTAAATCTTCTAAAAATTCACTATAAAATATAATCTTAAACACCTGAAATTTATTCATACCATTCCATCTTGAGATTTCAACACTATCTAACATACAGACAACATTGTCTGAATTTGTACTTTTTCCATTGCATTGCCAAACAGATACTTTCAAATTTAGTGTAACAAGCATTTGCTAACTTACAAAGACAATCACAACACCATCATGATGATAGAGGCAACACACCAATGCTAAATCTCAAAATATAATTACAAGTAAGCATGCAAGTTATCTAAAAGATTTTTGGATGTCGGACCTGAAATAAGTATGTCAAAAAATTCTGCTCAAGAACATCAATCTCTTCAAAAGACAAGTTCTGTTGTTCTAGCCTTTGAGCACCATGGACAGGATCAAATAAAGAGTGCAGTTGCTGTAGACAGACAAAAATAAAAATAAAAATAAAACAATATTCACTAAAATATTGTAAAATAAGAAGTTAAAACAGATAGTAATAACTCAGTTTGTGAATACTTTTTGAATAAGTGTTTTAAGTATATAATATTATGAATTCTAAAGAAAATTTTCATGTCATATTTGCATATTAGTGAGTATGCATGACCTATCACTAACAAAATTAAAGGTCTAAAAGGATGATTTATATTTTAGGCCAATTGTTTTTCTAATAGTAAGGCAAACTTTATACATCAAGATGTCTAAATGACATATCGTAGGGTTGGTTTCAATTCTTTTCCTTAATATAAACTAATTAAAAGAATCACAGGAAGTTTAAATATGTCTTTTTATTAAATTAGCAAGTTTTAATATATATTTTTTTTATTAGTAAAAACTCTATTAGTATCCCCCATTGTTCAGTACAATGTAGACATTAGATAAATTGAGTAAAGAATATTACCTCCCCCAAAAAAATTTTCCTCCTCTTAATCTCTCTTTATCTTCCCTCGCTTCCACTTTTCTCTTCTTCTCCTTCTACTACTCCGTATTTCTCCATTTTCTTCTTCTCCTTCTACTACTCCGTATTTCTCCATTTTCTTCTTCTCTTTCTTCCGTTTCTTTCTCTAATTCTTCAACTCCTTCCCCTTC
This sequence comes from Apostasia shenzhenica, assembly GCA_002786265.1. Lineage (NCBI taxonomy): Eukaryota > Viridiplantae > Streptophyta > Magnoliopsida > Asparagales > Orchidaceae > Apostasia > Apostasia shenzhenica. The sequence continues at coordinate 1,942,040 of KZ451988.1, forward strand.
TCTCTCTCATTTGTCTATCCTTTTCTTCTTCAGTGTGGACATTTGTACTTTAGTCAGAGACTTCCATCATTCTATCTACTTGCAGTCACATTCGATCGGGGTTAATTTAAAAATGACCTATTTAGATTTTTCTTAGATCAATTATTCTATCTAATTTTACTATTTTCATATTGCTTCAGATTCAATTGCTCCAGTTTGAGTTAGTATTCTCACATATATGTTTTTATTTTCGCATATATGTTTGCGTTAGTATATGATTCTTAGTTCATTGGAAAGCTAAAAGGATGATCTACAAATTTTAGTTCATCTTTCAACCCAGATCAGACAACATCTTAGAGAAAAATCACATTTTATATTCAGTCAAACACTGATTATTTTATTGAATGTATACTTTTTATCTCACATTGTAGTTTTATTTGTTCTAAAGTCTTTACATCCAACTACAATGTACTCTATAACTTGATGAATAATAAATTGATTATTTTTTTGTGCTAGCTTTATGTTAGCGCAAGTTTAAAAAAAAAAATTCGTGTCGTGTTGATTCGGCCAAGCACCGAAAGAAGAGATGATGATGCTCAAGCGGTGAGATACTGTTGCCAAGTCATCAAAGTTCAGGTACATGTGTTCTTTTCTATACGGATTTTCGACATTTATTCTTAGTCGTCTCATCAATTTTTTTTCATTTTGCTTCTAGTTTCGATGATGGATGGTTGTATATTGTATCACAGGCCTATCAACGGATAGTATTTAGGTCGAGTTGATCAACATCCAAATCCAAATCCATATATATTAAATCGGCTAATACATTAGATCGGGTTATAGTTGATACGGATCCTCTCGGTCAGAAATCAGATCAGGTTTGATCTATTTACAATAAAAATTATTTTTTGAAGTATTTTTCATAATCAAATCTAGACACGTATATAATATGAAATATAAATTTATAAAGGTAAAACCATGAAAACAGATGCACTATACGCTATGGTCTAAGATAATCTATAAAAATATTTTATTGATTAATTATAGCAGGACTTATTATTTAAGCTTCCTTATAAAAGAATTATTAGTCACACTATATACGTATATGAAATACAAATTAGATTATATAAATAGGTCAAATTTTAAACGAGTTGAGTCGATGGTGATTCATATCTGAACCGTTTATTTGTAAACAAATCGGGTCAATAAATACGTTAATGAGTAAAAAAAGGATCCATTTAGGGGTTTAATTAGATCAAAATAAGGATCAAATGGAGTCATGATCTAGTTGTCCTATGCTCATGTGATCTTTTCACCTTTTTCATGAACTTTCATTTAAATCGTAACTGTTTAAAACCTCCTCAAAACTCTTTTCTTGATTCGTTGAAACAATTGAGTGTCTAGTCTAAGGTGATAGCTTTTACGCTGCCTCAGTCTTCCTTACCAAGAACCAATGTGGACTAACATAGCTCAAATGTTCAGCTCCGATTAATTTTTCTTTAGGTTTTCTCTTAATATTAATTGTGAGCAAAGAAAATCGTTAAATAATGAATAATCTATCACATTGTGTCTTGCATCATTTTTTGTTTCCCATATCAGTAGGTATGAGAGCTTTAGCTTTCTTATAGTAGCAAAGAGACCTGCTTGACTCAACTTTCCTATACATCTACACAAGAAATTGTTCAATTCCAATTATCTCTCAATCAGATCCCGCCAACTACATGGTGTTGTCAAGAGAACATGATTGCTTGACTGATTCGATCCGCATCATATATAGTGAATTATGAATCAAGATCTCCTAAGGGTCATCTTTTAAGCTTTCTTTCAATTGGTTGAAATAGTGGAGTTTCTATAAAATAATGCGAACAAAATAATCTCTCCTAGTATTTGGTTAGTTGTTATTTCAAATGTCAGTATTTTCCTTTTCCATATTGGGCATCTTTTTCATTTTCCACCTTTTTTGTTTTGGCAAGTTTTGATCCTTCTGCTTGTCATTTCTACTTCCTCTTTCTTCTATTTTTTCTTGTATTTTCCATTTCTTGTTGACCATAAGCTTTTGCATGTGAGAATACAATGGAGTAGTTGGAATGATAGTCTTTCTCCCTATTTGGTTGGATGACAACCTTGTAAGGTTCGCTAATGCATAAAAATCAATAGTCAATCTTTCGATCATGAAACCAAAATTTAATTTACAATAAATTTACATTCTCTATTTTCTTTAAATGATAATCTATGTGCATAAAATGGATAACACACCATACCATCAAATCCTCAAACTGTAGAAGATACCAAGCTCGAATTGTGTACTCAACTCTCTTGCAGAGCCTCAAAAACTCATCCCTGTCCGAACCACGTTCTATTCGAAGATATGCATAAAAGATCAACTTCAAAAGATTGTGAACGATATTATAAAAAAGCGAGATGAACAAGCAAACATTAGTTTACATTAGTTCATTGTAGAAATATAATCGATGACACAAATGTTGCAAATATTTTCAAGGAAATTGTGTAACCTCAACGAGTACCGAAGTCAATCACTTCCGATCGAAATACAAGATTTGTGAGTTAATTTAAATAACACATGGCAAATTCTAGTCACCCAACTTCAATTCTCAAGTACCTATCATCCTCTAACTGAAGAGGTCAATAGATCATTTGGAGAATTGCATTGATGTCTCACAAGTGAGTTCCCCAATTAATAATATAATGGCATTTCTCAAGCCGAATTTGCACAACTAATTAAAAGGTAGGACAAAACGAAAATCTCCCTTTGAGATATATGGTATATGGAAGAAGCCCAAATCAAACTTTAGATTGTCCGCCAATCTCAAATCTTAAAAAGGAAGCATAGAAGCAAAGGAAGCAATTTTTTTTCTGATTTTAGAACATGTGAAGGAGAAGCTTCAAAAATGTAGCAAAAACCACAAAGAAGATGCCAATGCATAACCCCTCAACTCGTAGTTTGAAGAAGAAGATTTAGTGATGGTGTATTTATGCAAAGAAAGTTTCCCTACAGCACTTTTCACAAGCTGAAGGATAGAAATATTGGACCATGCCAAATTTTGCAGAAATTTGGCTCAAATGCATACAATCATGAATTACCAGATGGAATGACAATTAAACCATCATTTGAAATATTGGATCCAAGGAAGAAGGGTGAAAATCCAAGAAAGCAATGGCTAACTAATGAAGTCAAGAAAAGCAATGGTCAAAGCCAACCAAAGACATTAATTAATTTTCTCCCACATACTACCAATGACTAGTAGTTAATTGGACTGTTTTCTCGGTTTGAAGGACTGTAGAAATGTGAGGTTTAGGGCTCTTGGATACTTCTCAATTTCTTGCCATCTACTTTGAATTTATTTTGTTAGATCAAGCTGGGTGAGTGTCTCCCTCTCTTTGTTTTAGGTGAGAATCTCCATACCCATTGTAGTAATCTTTCATCTATTTTATACCTCAATCTCAAAGTTAACTTCATCTTCTATTTTTGCCCCCAATTCAGGCTACATAAAACCAAAATGATGATAACAATCCTTTTTTTTTCATAAATCAGATCTAGCACCTATTTTCAAGGAAATAAATACAAAAATTATCATTTCAAGTGGCATTAAATCATGAAGAAACTCTCTTACCCTCCTCTTTACTTAATGTACTCTACATAATAAGCACTTAACATGTTCAAATGTTCTGTCATAGATGAACAACTCCAATTTTGTCTTCTATATAGGACAAATGACCATCATTCCCCGTGGTCTCCCATCTGTAGCACAGCCGTCGAACTCTTCTCATCAGTAACGTGGGAACAACAGAAAGAAATAGAAAAAGAAAACCCGTATGTTCCAAAACATTTTCAACCTGATTACCGGAACAACAATGGCGGAGATACAAACAAGCAGTCTTTATGTTCCAGTGAAGCATACATCTCAATGCAGAACCAGCACATTCAAAAATAGCAAACCACAACGGAGTCCAGAGTACAAGAAGGTAAAATTACCTATCAGGTCCGTCAGATGCATGATGAGCTTGGGCTTAATGACGGGAATGACGGACTCGCGCTCCAACCGGATGATGTCCTTGCTCCTTTTTTGATGTCCTCCTTCCATCGCTGCCGACGGTGGATAACCGCCGGACGGATACATCTCCTGACGGCGATACAATCCAACTCGAGCCCAACCTGTGTATGTCGTTGCTAGGTTGTAAAGAGAGAGAAAAGGAGGAGATGGAGAATCAAAGAGCCCTCACTAGTGAATCCAAACCGTTTCCTGGATGCAACAGTGTGAGAGAGATGCAAAGAGAGAGAGAAACGGTCCCTGAGGTGCAATCAGTATGAGAGAGAGAGAGAGAGAGAGAGAGAGAGAGAGAGAGAGAGGTGAAAATAGTTGAAGGTGGAGAGACAGACTGAGAGGGAGAGAGAGAGGAGCGACCTTGTTGAGGATTGATTGCCGACGGAACGGTCCAACGCAAGAAGAGTAGAAGACTGGATAACTTTCTTAGAGGGCTCTTAAATGCTAGATATATTATACATTAGTCCATAAAATTCAAATTCAGTCCAAAAACACTAAACTAATAATTGAAAAATATCTTTATGAAATTATTTAAATATCTTTTAATAGTTTTTAACAAGTTCATAAATTAAATAAGACAAATGCATGTAAAATTAAATTAGAATATGTCAAATTAATAACATGAAAATAGAACTTAATTATATAAATTTTTATATCTAAATAAAAACGCCTAATAAGAAATAATTATGCCATAAATACTTAAACATAAAACAAAATAAAATCAATTCCGGTAGCATTCATCTGCATTAATTAGCCATGAGCTTTGGCATTTCTATATATTATTTAAAACTATATATTTACATATTAACAAATAATTATTCGTATTTATATTTTGGACATAAAATTCCTATAGTTATAATTTAACCACGCCTTCTAGGCTCTGTTTGGCATTGTTGTGCTGTATAAAAAAGTGTTGTACTGTATAACTGAATAAAAAAGTACTCTTGAATAAACTTGTTTTATATATCAAAAGTAGAACTGTTTAGTTAAATTGTTGTGCTGTCTAAAATATTTTTATTTTTGACTAAATTAGATATTTAATTTAAGTACCTTTTATTACATATATTTTATAAATGTATAATAATTAACACATTCTATTAAATAATTAAATTTATGTACCATTAATTTTACAATATATGTTATATTATTTTTATAATTTATTTGCATATTAGTTATAAATTTTTTAAATAAATAAAATTTATTTTATATATTTTAATTATATTTGCTATGAGTTAAATTTTATTTTTCTTTATAAAAAATTAAATAAACTATACAGTATATGTAAAAAATATGAAAAATTGTATATTCCAATAATTATTTTTGTAAACTTTTTTTGCCAAGCTTTAATTTTGGCCGGTTTTGATTTTAATAATTTAAAATAATGTTAAAAGGCATTTCTGTTCGTAAATTAATTAGAGCAAAATCATTGTTTCAAAAAGCTATTTTTTCAGTTTTTCTTTATAGCTTTTTAAAAACTGAAAATAGTTTAAAAACTATTTTACCAAACACAATTTTAAATTTTTTGCTATATGAAAAAGTACTTTTTTAATACCAAGGGTCTGTTTGTTTGTAAGGTTAAATTTAACAAGATTAATTAAACTTGGACAGATATATATTTTTTTATTGAAAGTTGTGAATGATGTGAAATAAAATTAGTTATTATGTTGAGATATATGAGGGATGTGATATAAAATTAGTTATTATATTGGGATATATGAGAGAAGTGATATAAGTTAGTCATTATTTTAGTAATGTGTATAGGATGTGAAATAAAGTTAATTTTTAATATTAAATTTTATGTGTGATGTGATATGCCAGGTTAAAATTAAACCAGGTTAATTTTTAACGGCCAAACAAACGGGCCCAAAAGCTTTACCAAACGCAGCCTTAGCCAAATTAAAATTAATTTGATTAATTTTAACTACATATATTATATCACATAAAATTAATTTTAAAAATTAATTATATTTTATAATATACATATAATTTAAAAAAAAAATATTTTGCATCCTACACGTATATCAAAATAATAACTAATTTATATCACATCACTCCCACATTTTAATATACCTTTTAATTTTATTTTATATTATTCATAATTTTTAATACAAAAATTATCATTCAAGTTTAACTAAATCTTATTAAAATTAGATTAAAAAAATCTTATTAAAATTAATTTTTACAAATAAATATATCAGAGTTCATATTATTATCTCTATTTTTTTAATTTCTTAAATACAGTCATAGTATTACCCAAAAAAGAGTCAAATAATAATGCTAAAAAAAAGTTAAATAGCAAAAATATATTTAAATTACAAATTTGTTTTTTTAATATGCAAATAAAAAGTTTTGAGTGCCCAATGGCAAATGTCTCTATATAAAAAATTGAAGCAATTTGAAAACATAAAAAAACTATTCTAAAAATTAAGAATAGAAAAACTATAAAAGGGATGAAATTCTTTTTGCCTAAGATACTATTTGTTGCGAGAGTCAAAATTAAGATTAAAATAATACTAATTTAAATTATAATAGTAAATTTTTATTATATTTTACGTAAATTTTAATTTAAAAAAAGTATTATTTTATTTTACATACTTAATTATTTTTTTAAAAATTATTAATTTTATTACACATTCTAAATTAAAATATTCAAATTATGTATTGTAATTTAAAATGTAAAATAAAATTAATAATTTTATTAAAAATAATTGAATATATAAAATAAAATAATAATTTTTATATTAAAATTTATATAAAATATAATAAAAATGTATTTATTATAATTTTTTTTGAAATTAGTATTATTTTAATATTTATACCAGAGAGGACCAAAAGATTAGCATTTCCCCTACATTCAACCATGCTTTAATCCTTCTCATTAAGAAAAAAGCTTTAATCTAATAATTATAGAATGCCCACAATAAATATCATAAGCAAAAACCTCTAGTTTTAACAATTTTTAAGTTCGTCGACATGAATTTAAATATATCAAAAAGTCATTCAATTATTTGAGATATAGTGTCAATTAAACTCACGAGTGGAGAAGGAGCTCGCTTAGATATAAGAGGTCTGAAATTTAAATCATTATCATCACAGTTTTTAAATAAGTCGATGGAAATTATAGTGATGGGAAAAAATCAAATAAAAAAAAATTACATTATCAGGATAACTTTAAACTCAAAATATGATCTTTAAATTTTGTACGAGATCAAATCTTAAATTATTTTTGGCCTGTCTCTTCCACTTTAATATTGTGACTTAGATCACATCACATTTATATATAGAGATTCATAAGCTAACGACGGACATAACCAAATCATTCCAAGCATCCATCGTTCTCTTGTGCACGTCACTATTTATCTATATAATTATTTCTAATATAATAACACTCTATTATAACTAATAAAAAAATACAACTATATTGAATTTTACTACGTAACTGAATGATTGTACATCAAAATATACATCAAAATATTTCAGCCTGGTTGAGTTTAAAATAAAAAAAAAAAACTTTCCTAAACTCTGAGTCCCTAACTCAGCCTCTGTTCTACGGCCTCTACTTGCGCGACAGTCACGAACTCGCGATTTTTCTTGCCTCACGCTCTCCTCTCCGGTCCCCATCCTTTCGAAATAATTTAGTATTTTAGTGATATGAAATGATGAAATAATTTAGTATTTTAATATTAATAAAGCATATATTTGTTCAGATCTTTTAATGATGTACTAAATATTATACTCAATTTGTGATTTGTGAATATTTTGTAGGGTTATTGTTATTTCGATTTGTTTGAAATTATTTTTTGGGTTATTGACATAAAATATTATTTGTTAAATTCAATTATTAAAAGTTCATTTTATGTCTAATTATTGTATTGATGTGTGAATAATATATATCTTAATTATTTTTATATTATATTTTATTAGTTTTTTTAATTTTTACTTCATCCTGGTTCAACCATTGAACCTTGAACCTTTCAGTCTACCCGTTCTGAAGCCGGTCCGATTTTTAAAACCTTGATCTTATATGTATTTTCATGATTAATAAAAATAATACAAAAATCACTACTTTAACATTTCAATGCTTTTTATCATATTCATTATAAGAAAAATGGCATTCATTAATGGTGTTTAAGGAAAAAACTCATTATCTAATATTATGATTCTCTTTTTAATCTTTATATGACAACTTTAAAGGTTATCATAATTTTACATAACCTCTTAGCTCTTAAGAATAATGACTTACAATATTTTTTGTCTACTTACACTCTCCTTGTCTTAAATATGTTATTAAAAAGTCTCCTAAAGATATTTATCACCAACATTACTTATATACTTCAACATTTTGATATATGTATGTATAAGATCGAGTATGAAATTCTTTTTGAATGGAATGAGTTCAAGACTTTATGGTTGTCTTCCTCCTTTTCTTTCAGTTGTGACTACATGCAACTTTGAGCGTACTTAAACTTTTAAATTTCAATCAATATTTTCTCTATAGCAAATGATGCACAAACCTGAGAAAAAAATACAAGTTGTCTTGTCAACATCTATTGTTGTAAGGATCTATATATCTTTATTAAAGATGATACAGGTGGTGAACAAATAAAATTTTTACTTTTAGTCTTCCTGCAAATTACAAGTTTGCTACTGTCTCTCTCTCTCTCTCTCCTCTGCCGCTTCTCTTTGTTCTCTCTCTTCATAAAATACCGCTTCTCTCTTTTCTCTCTCTCTCTCATTTCTCCTCTCTCTCCTCTCTAAGCCATTTCTCCTGCTCTCTCTTCTCTCACTCTCCAACCGCCCAAATACAAAGAATATATTGAACACAATTAATATTATTTTAAATCTTTTTAATCATAAAAATATAATTTAATTTTCTATTTTTTATAATAAAATTTATAATTTATATTTTTAATTTTACTTTATTTTTATTTATTTAAAAAATATATATGATATTTTAATTTATCTCTCTATATTTAATATATATTTCAATTTAAAATACATATTATTAATTTTCAAAATTTTAAAAACTTAAAAAATAAAATTTTAAAAATTAATAAAATAAACAAATAATTACGTGCATAATAATTCATATTATCATAATTACGTATATCACACCCATTTTTAAATAATTACACGACACTTTTAGAAAAAATGTGTGGCATGTAATTTTTAAAAAGAAATATTTGATATGTAAATATGATGATATAAAATATTATGTATGTAAATGTCCCTAAAATAAAATTCATCTTTAGAATTAATAATTATTAAAAAAAGATATTATTATTAAATTAAAATTTAAAAATATGTAATTTAAATTTCATTACATATTAAATAAGATATATGTTTCGGTGTATGGCGTGTAATTTTTAAAAAATATATATTTAATATATTAACATGATAATATAAAGTGTTATATATGTAAATATTCCTAAAATAAAATTCATCTTTAGAATTAATAATTATTAAATATATTATTATTAAATAATAATAATTATTATTAAATTTAAGTTAAAGAATATATAATTTAAATTTAATTACATATTAAATAATATATATATATATATATATATATATGTAAGACAGATGAGGCGATGAAGAGAGAAAGATGACAGATGGGCCGTTGGGGAGAGAAAGGAGAGAGAGAGAGGAGAGAGGAAAAGAAGATGGACAGTTGCCGATTAGGGCGGGAAGAGAGAGATAAGGCGACTAAATTTAAAATTTAAATTTTAAAAATTTACAATATTAATGAAAATAAAATTTTAAAAATTAATAAAATAAAATTAATTTTTAAAATTAATAATTATTAACTATATTATTATTAAATTATAATAATTATATTAAATTAAATAATATCTAATTTTAATTTAATTATATATTAAATAATATATATGAAATAGAGATGATGGAGAAAGAGAGAAAGGAGAGAGAGGGAGAGAGAGAAAGAGAGAGAGGAAAGAGAGAGATGGGCGGTTAGGGAGAGAGAGGAGAGAGAAGTAGGTAGAGAGAAAGGGAAGAGGTGGGCAGAAAGTGAGAGAAAGCAGGAGAGAAAGGTGACAGTAAAATTAAAATATTATACATATATCTTTAAAAAAACTAAAATAATAAAATAAAATTAAAAAAAGTAAATTATAAATTTTATTATAAAAAATAAAAAATTAAATTATAATTTTTATAATTAAAAAAATTTAAATTTTACTTTAATTTACTTGCATTATAAATAAAATTTTTTGCTTTATTTAATTATTATTTTATTATTTACTCATATTGTATATATTAATTTTATATTTTATAATATTTTAAGACTTAAAAAATATTAAATACTAAATATTATAAAAAATAATATATATTTTAAATTTATTATTTTTAATATAAAATATATAATTTTTTTATTTAATTTTTAAAAATTTTATGAGAATAATTACGTGCAGTTGCTGCACGGGTACAATACTAGTGATATGATTAAAGAGGGAGGGAATTTCTATTTTCACTACGAAAAGCGAAGTGGCTTTATTGTCTGAAATTTTGATTTTTTTAAGCGCCTTTAAAGTACATAAAGTTTATATATATACACAAATCATCCAATAAGGTGGCTGACTTTATAACTTGCTTTACTTGCATAGCTAATATAAGATAAAATGAGGGTATACCTCTGCCACCAGATTTTTGCATGATCCATGCTAACAATCGTGACTATTGTGCTTGATGTACTTGCTCTGCTTTCTATAGTATCCTAATTTTCAGCCGAGTTTCAGTAAAGAGGGGGGAATTCACTAATTGTGAAATTAAATACATAGCATCAGCTCAGTAATATTTCCAGATAACACACTCACTTCATGTGATTTACATATAATAACAAATAAATTCTTAAAATATTGCAGCTTGTGTGGAAATATAAATCTAAAAGTGATATGAGTATTATGTTTTTAAATGCCTTTTACTATACCAGACATTTAAAAGATTCACGTAACCAATCCAGATAGCTGGGATAAAGACGATAATTCGTTATAGCTAGCCCAGCTAATCACTCAAAGCAACCTTATTGGCACTATAAACATGCATGGAATGTTAGATCTTTTTTCTAATGATTACTACAAATTCAATGTGTTCACTTTGCCTCATTGAAATTCAAAATCATTTAAGTTATTAATACTACACTCCTTGAGGAACAACAACTAGGAACATGAAGAACTATGCATAATAAGGGTCTATGAATCGAATTTTACCATAAGTTTCTGCATGCTTCTTGTCTAGGATTGATGCTCAAAACTCATCTTCATGCTGGATTTCATGCCATCTCCATTATCATCTGAAAAAATGAACACAAATACTGGATTCATGCTGATAGATAACAAATAGAAAACCTCATAAAAAGCATAGCAAAGTATTAACATAATCAGTATGAACCCATATGTCAAACAAGTCTCCCATAGGAGCAATAAAGGAAACGTATCAGAAGCCACCTGCCATTTTAAGGTATTTTTAATACAAACTTCTCGAAAAGATTCTGCACCAATATCAATATGAAGACTACTCTAAGCTTGCTTACATAAAAGATGAAGACTGTTGGCCTTAAAACAGATGAAACAAAACATGGATGCCCAGCTTTGACATCACCCGGAACATTAATGTGATGGAATAATTCATCCTAAAATTGGGTCTGAGACTAGTGTGAGAATATTTTTTGCTGTTATGACAGTAATTATGCTTCTAACTTAGTAAATCAATCACTTGATTAATTGCTATGCTAGCAAAACAAAATGGCAAACGTCTTGGACCTCTTCTAGATATACCTGGCATTAGTTTTATGAAGTGGGGGTGGAACCACTTGCACCTCTATTGCCGCTGCAGCAGTAGAAGTGTGGCAGTTTGATGCGGCCGCAACTCCTGCATTTCCAATTTTAAACAAATAAAATTTATAATTGAAGTATCTTTCTTTCATTTCCTCTTGATGTATGAAATAAATATGCAATTTTCATATGTATCACAAAAAACTTTCAGATGTTAGTATGGAGTTCCTATGAGTTTCAGGATAACTCATAGGAACTCCAAAAAACACTGATAACTTGGTTACAACAACAACAAAGCCTGAATCGCAAACTAGTCGGGTTGGCTACTGTCATGGACTACCTACGTTTATGTGCGTCTATCGATCAAAGTGTGGGAACCATGCCATTAGGCACGTCCCTGGGATGCTGTCACAACTGCATACTTAAAAGTGCACCCAGGCTACAATGATGCGCACCAGGTAGGAAACAACTCAATGAATAAATATGAGAGAAAATTATCATAAGAATCGACCACTTTATATCCCTCGTCCATCCAGGATAGGGACCTATTATGCAAAAATCAAAGAATGAAGCCCAACAAAGTGAATTTAATTAACAGATAACTTATTAGGAAAAAATTATCATTCCATGGGAACTTCATCAAGGATAAAAATAACAAAGGTCCAAATTCTAAAGATAGTGATTTTAAATTCTACAAGCAAAAATTATGAAGCCCAACTTTAGATCATAATTTTAACCATCTAATAATCACAAATTTCTATTGTAAGTCTTCCATCAACTTTTCAGTCTATTTTTTATTGAGATGAAAAGGATAAATAAGTTATTGTACACTTGAAAGCATAACAGAGTGCAAAATGTTGATTGTTGAACCTTGAGATTCTAATTTGCAAAGCACCTAAAGACAAAACATACACTTGTGAACCATATCATACAAGGTTGAATATCCAATCACTCCAGATGAAGCAATATTTCATAGACAACAAATATAGACATCCAATATGGAAAAAAAAAATAGTCTCCTGAGGACATTGTGTTTCCCATCAGTTTATTGCTCTCATCTTCTGGCGGTCCAATGATTACACGCATGGCCCTCTCCAGGTTGGGCATCTACTTGACTCCACAAAGGATAGGCCTCTACAAAAAGGACACAAGGAGCCACAGTGACCATAGCCCTCAATACCCTCATCTGCACAACCATCCTCAATTGAGTCCTCCGCCACCTTATGCAATCCAAACAAAAGTCCTTTGAGCATAGATTTCCTCTCCCGTGATAATACGAGCTTGTAGATTTTTCCAATCCATTTGGTTTAGGTGATCCAAACCCTGATCTGAATATTCTCCAGTTTCATCAATTTCTTGCCTGGATTTTTATGCGCATGATTTGTTCGATTTTCTCTCCACAAGAGATTTGATTTCTGACGTAAATGAAAAAGCTACTGGATAAACCCTAAATCTGATTACTTAGATTTTGTTCGCTTTAATCCTATTTGATAAATTCTCATTTACCTTCAATTGAGTTTTCTTTGACCTTTATATGGATTTACTTGGTGGATTATTAATCCCTTGGTCATACATATTTATTCTCAAATTTTCTCTAGATAATTACCATACTTGCTGATCTCTAGCATTATGTCATCGTGCATCATTGTCCTGCATCACTTGTTGTAGTACAATCATAATAAGGAACTCCTCCATGTTGCTGCTAAGTTCTTACACTAGCAGTTACTCCATCATACATATCCATAATGCATCAAAAAGTTTAATTTGTACACATCTTTCTTCTCTAAACCCACCAAAGAAACTCTTTCAATACTCTATCATATGCCTTTTCTAGACCTATAAAAATAATATGAAGGTCCTTTTTGCAATCTCTATGCTTTATTATCACTCTTCTAACAACAAAAGATAACTTCATTGTTAATCACCCAATCATAAAACCAAAATGATTGATTGATATTGTGCTTCGCCTCTTAATTTCTATTCAATAGTACACTTACAGAGATACATGATATGGCTCATAAGCTTGATCCCACCATAACTAAAACAATTTTTGTATCCCTTTTTCCTAAAAATAGAGACAATAATACCCTTCTTTCACTTATTAGACATTCTCTTAGTCTTATAAAAAGAGTCTTGTAAGACATTTAGCAACTGCGTCACTTATAAATTTACATATTTCAATGAAGATTCCATTGATTCCAAAAACTTTACCGGACTTCATCTTCTTTAAAGCTTATTTCACCTATAAGACTCAAACCTTTTGCGTACAATTGACATTTTTTTTCCTTCATTGAGAGTACTCAGCTCACCAAAGTTTTGATGTCTTTTTATTGAAAAGCTTGACAAAATATGTTCATGAGCTCCCATACTTGCAACTCCTATAAGTTATTGTCCATTTAAGGCCATATGACACCTACTTACGGATCAATTTCTTGCGTAACCTCATCAAGTAATTTCTCCCTAAAAGTAATCATGGCTAGCAATATATGTTCTATATTTGGATATATTTTCATTAAATCAAGAAAAGTGTATTCCTAACAATTTTATACACATATATTGAGGAAGATAAACATGGACAGGAAGAAAGAAGATGACTACAAAATATTGGCATATATTGATGAATTCTCGTTACATGTTGGATGACATGGTAGATAGGTCCTGCTTCATATATACCATTCAGTGTTTTGTACTCCATAAAGTTGTCTGATTCACAAAACCAACATAAGCAGCTAGAACAACAAAAGATCAGTATGACAACACAATTGTTTAAACATAGAAACAAAGAACAGGAGCAAGTCGGATGGCGATAATGTTTCCACCATACCACCTTTGCCTATAATTAAATGCAGTAAATAAAACCTCAAGAGACGACATCCTCAGTGTTCCCAAAGTAAAACAGCACATGTCTTACTTGCACCGGACAATCACTGGAATGGGCTTTAGAGCCTTGGGTCCGTTCCTCAAGCCTTTCTTATGAGGTGAAACCTGTGTTCCCAAAAAAAGAACCAAAATTACACTTTCAAAAAAAAAATAACCAAAATCACCAAGCATTAGTCAAAAAAATTTTTTTTTACTGAAAGCATCAGTCAAATTAGCAACGCTTAACAGCACATGAAATATACTACGGGGTCTGTTTGGATTTGGGATATGGCTAGCTAACCTGGGGTATACTAACCCAATCAATAAGTTACCCCAGATGGGATAGGAAATTTAATCTAAAATTGTGTTTGGTTGCAAACTTATATTAATCTGAGGTAACGAGCTCTGAGTCAGTATTTCACAAGCTTTAGCCCCGGGAGGCTGGAGTAAGGATAAGGTTGGGAGGGTCAGGATGGGGAAGCGGGGGTAACCCTACAAAGTTGAAAGTTGAAGAGAGCACTTTAACTCGGGAGCTCAATAACTAATCAAAAATGGTAACATGAATCCATCAAAATCGCTCCAACTCAAATGAGATTACCTTCTTTTTGGGGACGGCCATGAGCTCCATGGAAACCCCAAACGGGAAGCGAGGAACCGAAGGAATGGCAGGGTAGGAACTCTCCGCCAAAAAGGGGCAGAACGGACGGGGAAATACACGAACGACATGGGACGAAGCTCGCTGAAGCAACGACGCCGCCATGGACTCCGACGCCCCGGCGGTCTCGCTCCCCTAAGCCTATCCGGCTATCCCTAATCCGAGGCTCAGTTACAAAGAAATTCCAACTTTCCGTTTTTATTTGTTGAAAGGTCCAACTTTCCGTTTTAGTATAAGTGGGTCCGACGCCTTCCACTCATCGTTCTACTAATTTCAAATTTTTAAAGCCCCTCGTAAGCAGCAGCTTAAAATATATTACTTATTTTAGAAATAATTAAGATCTTTAAATTTATTTTTTTTAAAAATTTTCATAAAAACTTTTAAAATAACTAAATCTTAAAATTAGCTCATTAATTTTTATAGTTTACATAAAAGTTTACATAAAAATTTTGTTTGATCAGAGTATCTTTTAAAAATATTTAAAATTTTCTTAAAATAAATATATATTTTAATATTATAATATAAAATAAAATCATTTATTATTAAGAGTTATGTTATATGTGAAATAGAATTATTTTTTTATTAATATATATATATATAATATGAAATAAAGTTAATTTTTAATATTAAAATTTATATGTGATGTGAATTAAAATTAATTTTTATTATTTAAATTTATGTATAATATGAAATAAAGATAAAATATTGATGAAAATATATTTTTGAGTAATTTAAAAAAAAAATCTCAATTAAACAAGGCTAGAAAGTTAATTTATTTCAACTTAATCAAATATCAATATTAAAATTAAATTTTATTTCATATTTTATATATTTTTAAATAAAAATTAATTTTATTTATATTTTATATAACTTTTTTATTTTAAAATATTTTTATTTCAAATTATACACAAATATTATTTTTTTTCTCCAACCTACAATACATCATCCAACGAAACAAGCAACGTAACAATAATCAATTTTGATGTATCGAGTGATTTAATTTATCAAATATAAAAATAATATCATTCACATTATAATTTGGTCATGGGAGAAATTCAATTCAAAGGACAACTCATCTATTTAATCAAAAAAATCATTAACTACTAGTGCTAATTGGCAGAGCCAGCTACAGACCTTTATGAGTTAACATATTATGACAACACAAGCCAAAAGATGGCTCACGCTAGACCACCCAATGTTATTGTTTAGGTGATACACTCCGTCTCTTCTAGAAGTCATCCCTAATTCGGTATCTCCTACTAATATTTAGTCATTATCAATCTCTAATAAATTATGTGATACATGACATCATATTAGAGATAAGTTAGGTGCATATTCTACTTGTGTTAGTTATCTTTGGCTCTATTCATATCTTCATGATTTTTATAATGTAACGCTCGTGGCTAAAGAGGGCAGGGAGTAATCGTAGGGTAATATTCTAAGAGAAATGAATCACTTAGGTAAAGTGCGGCTCCTGACAGACTTTTAAGCTGAATAATGAGTGGTGAAAGGGGCATAGGAATGAATTATCTCACATTGGAAAGGGAGAGAGATCCTAAATTAAATAAGTAAATAACGTGATCTCAAATAATAGAGACGCTTTTTAGAGCAAAACTGTGATGCTAATGATAAAAAATTCTATAGGTAAGTGTACTTAGGTTAAAGTAGTACTGAGATGAGTGACCTTTAGGAAGTATTCAGGTCATGTAATTTTTCTAAAGCCAAAGTGGACAATATCTTTACATTAGAATCACAAAAATTACACATAATCTCTCATTTGTCTTATTTTTACCTATAATTAATAGAGGGCTAAAGGGATCATTAAGATCAAAATACTATAAACTCAACTTCTTATTCATCCCCTTGCACTCAGAGGAGAACCAATAATTTATAATCACCTATGGCGCTTGCATTTGCTTGATTAGTGAAATTTTCTCTTTCTATGTTCCAAGGACATATGTAACGAATCATGACTTAGACTAGATATTGACATATTATAAGCTTTGGCTCAAAAATTGGTGTAGCACTAGGACTTTTTATAAGCTCACCCATCCTAGTATATTCCTCGCTCTAGCTTACTTAATTATAGAGTTTTCATATTGAACTTCATGGTTTTTGTTTTTAAAATGCGCATTAACATCATAAGGTCACTCTATTATTTTTATAAAGCTCAAGAATTCTCTCCCTTTTCTCAATGTAGGACTTTAATTTTTGTAGTACTTCACCTAGCTTATCAGGAGTTTCTGCTTCATCTTTTTGAATTGAGTCACTTCAAGCCACTTTAATACAAAAGGGAGAAATTTAAAGGCATAAGAGGATGACTTTCTAGTCAAAAGATCTAATCCAAAACTATTTATCAACATTAGAAAGACTTTTGACACTTTTAGGTGTTTCAACTTGAAATTCAATCTTAGTAAAAGTACCTTCAGTGTTGCTTCAGGGAAATTTTTTAGTATTAGATATCTGCTCAAGGGATAAAAACTAATTATAATTTAAATAAAATTAATGACATATCCTCTCCAACGTGTTACAAAAAACTTCAAAAACTTACAAGAAATATAAACAACATTTTAATTCCAATTTTGTGGAAACTGAGTGCACCACTTTCCACAAATATGATAATCCTTAAGCAAATCTTGCATGTACAAGCACGGGTTTTGATCCTATAGGATAAATCGCAGGAGATATGTTTCATATATATGACAATACTATGTCACCTTATAAATATGTTTAAAACTGTAACTCCTACATGCCAAATGGGACAAGACCTACGAAACGGGCCATTGTATATAACATTACAAGAATTAAGAATGTGTTTATTAAATGAAATTACTATTTGATTCTACTTTTAGTCTTTATATAACAGCTATTTTTATATTTACTTTAGCGAAATAGCTATTCTATAAAAAATTTATTCTATATTTCATGAAATATTCATTACTTTCCTATGTCTACTCGGGACTGAAGAACGAGTGGAGCGATCAATAGAGTGATGTTCTATGAGTGAATTGAAACCACTCGGATAAGGAGGACTCCTGACATACATTTAATTTGAGAGGCACATAAATGAATTATATCATATCAAAAAGAGATGAGAGTTTCTGAATTTTATAAGTATATAATGTGATTGTAAATAGTGAATATATTTTTTAGGACAAAATCGTAAAATTAATGATGAAAAATGCAGTAGTTAAATGCGCCAAAGAGCAAGAAAGCAGAAGACGATGAAGGTGAATGGAGTGCAGAGCTTTTCCTTCTCCAATTCCCCTTGCCCTATCTTTCACTCTTTTTCTCTCACTGAAAATGAAAACAGAAAGAGCCGATGCCTCTAGATAGTCATTCCTCTTTTTATTCCTCTCTGAACTCTTCACATTCCCAAAATCTCTTCATCTTGCTCCATAAATTTCTCCTTTTCTATTTTCTCATAGAAAAAATATAATAACTTTATCTTTCCTCCGTCCACTATGACAGCTGTTGAAAAGATTGAAATCCCATTATATATATATAATGAATTTTATTAATTTTGCTCTTTAAAATCTATTTGGTCCGAAGATCAAAATCAGAATCAGAATAAATAAATTTTTTTAGAAAATATATAAATAATAAATATTAACAAAATTAATTTTAAATTTATAAACTTTAAATAATTTCTAGAAAAATAAAATTATCAAATACTGCTGAAACTGTTTTATCATGTGAATTTTTAAAATTTATGTTTCCCATCATTAGCTTTATGGTGCTTTAGTTTTTTATTTTTTTTATTTTTGATAGGAACGTTCAGTCCAAATTTATGTACGTCTGACATTGCTCTTCCGAGCATGGCCGCCGGGCTGGACGGGGCCGGCTAACCCGTTCATCAGCTACATAAAAGGAATCAACTGCCGTTTTCAGTCCGTGATCGTGGGCGTATTTTCCCCTTTGGTCATCCCGACGACGCTCCAGCAAGGAGAGAGAGAGCGAGGGGGGTCGAGGGAGAGGGAGAGACAGATGGCGAATCAAGCGGAGGTGAGTCCTCGTAAGCGGAAGGCCGTTGAGGATGAGCTGGAAATGGAGGCTTCCTCAGTGGCGGCGATGACCACGATGAATATGAATCAGCCGGCGGCTGAGGAGAGCGAGCCAATTCTTTCAAACCCTAGTGACGGCGCAGGCACAAGCGGAAGCGCGGAGATTTGGCCGGGGGAATATGAGTGGTCCTGCTGCTTCAGAGACGACGAGATCATGCAGCAGCAGTCTGCCATTAGGGAAGAAGCCGCCAAGGTTCCGTATGTCGGGGACAAGGCAAGGGGTTCTTCCTTTTTAACTTTTTTTTATTGTAGATGAGTATTTGCTGCCTGCCTGCATTTTCTTGATGTTTTTGAGGTATCGAGCTAATTAAGCCCAAATGCCTTGGTATTTGCTGTTTCATTATCTTAGAATCAAATTTTGTGCTTAATGTCTTTAACTTATTGATGTTTCTGGATTTTTTTTTTTGGCAGTTTGCTTTATTTTTGCAAGGTATCTCCCTGTCCTTTTCATATTAGTCTTGCTGATTTTGATGGGAATGGGATCTTGTTTTTCTTTTGGTTTGAGGGCGATGTTCTTGGTTTCAACTTCGAGATTTTGTTTGGTTTTCGTGAACATTACTGATGCTTTGACCGCATGGTCCGTTCGAGATCTTGACGAACCGTTACTTGTTCTGATTGTATAGTATCTTCTATATTAAGATAGCGTTCCAAGATCAGCTTCGGGATCTGCTATTCTTCTTGTGCTTTATTGCTCTATTTCTCTGTTTTTGTGATGCTCCGGGAAATGTCCTTTCAACTATTTGGAAAAAATTTGAGGATTCATGGCGTTAGGTTCTGGAAAGTATTGACTACTGGTGCATTTATTGGATTCCATCTCTCAATTCCTTTTAACAAAATTTGAAGAAAATTAATCTGAGTTGGATTAGGTTTGTATCTTCCTAACTATGCCACAGTAGTTCAGCCCTGTTGCACATTCCATATTTTTTTTGAATCTGTTGGTTTGTTTGGAAGAATAAATTGGTAATATACACTTACCTGGTCAGTCTGTTCATATTTCTGTTTCCCTTTTCTTGGATGATGATATGGTTGTGATGTTATAATAGTTCATAGTATAACCAATATGGGATATATTATACGATTAGGAATCCTATCTTTTGATATTTTTGTGCCAATTTTCCTTTACATTACATTTTATTTTCTGTTACTCGATTGCCAGTTGATAGTTTTAAATTTTGAAACACAAATATTCTTTGTATGAATATTGTTGAGGGAATAAACAACACTATGTGGGCATGACTGCACATTTGGTAATGATAACTGTAGCTCGTTAAATTTGTCTGGCATTCTGATTTTGTAGACTTCCTCAATTGCATAGAATAACAGCTTCATGTTAAAATGTTTGTCAAAGCAAATCTGGTATGGATCTAGATAAAAAGGAACAAGAATAGAAGAAGAGGCAAAAGAGTATGGAAATGCATTAAGATAAGTGAAATCTGAGGAAATAAACATTATAAGTGAATAGCGCGAAAAAATATAGAAGGAAATATAAAGTATCCCTATTCATGTTTACTTCAAATAGAATGACTTCATCCCATGAGGAAAACCTTGAAAAACTATTAACTAAACTAAATTCATGGTTTCACTGGATGACTAGCGCACAAATCTCTAGGTAAATGTCTTCTTTCATTTATCTTAATTTAATAACTTCCATTCGTGAAAAATCAGAATCGTTACAATGTTTTATGTAAAGACCAGTTGAGCACAAGTTTGAAACTAGCAAAATGATAAAATGTACCAAAAAAAGTAAATAACGATCTTGCTAACCAAATAATAAATCAGCAAAAAAATAAAGGATTAACCAACTAATTCACCAAAATAACGTGCTGATTTCAGAAATTAAAAATATGACACTCTTTGTAATATTTGTTTTCAATCATTTTGCATTTTTTCTTTGCATTATGAAACCATTTTCTTTGCAGCATCTTGTAAACTGTAAATCAACTTAGTTGAAAAAGTGTTCCTTAAATTTTTGGATTAGCACCAGATGTCTTACAAGGTTGGCAGGGGCTTGGCTTAAATCTATTAATAGATGTTGAATTACAAAAATTGCTATGGTAGAGATTTCGATAGGACTGCACCCATAGTGGTGGAAAAGGCAATCATAATTTGAAACTTTGCTTGATTATAAAACCACATAATTTTGAATCAAGTGTTTGAGACGACCTGAAAATCATTTCAAGTTGACTCTAACTTGTTTTCCAAAAACTTCTTTTGTCATTATGAGTCCCAATATTTCTTTCCAAGAATGAACGAGAAAAAATTTGGTAGCAAGGGAGTTGGACTTCAATTACTCAAGTGTGCACACCAAGCCTTAAACACTGGGCTTATGCTCTGGTTTAATAGACTTGCTCAAACCCCAGTCATTCAGCCCTATTCATTCAAGAGTGGAAGCCCCAAAAGTGGATGATTCTGATTAGAACACAAATTTGGGAGGGAAGAAATATTTTTATCATTGACATCCTATACTGTCCTATAAGTTCTATTAATTGCAACCAAAAGCACAGCATCCTCACCGAGATATTGAGGCAAATGTACAGGTAAAATGCGTGAATATGGGTCAATTATAAGAAAACTAGTGACATAAAACAAAAACATAATTGTCACTCAACTATTTCATACCTATCTAACAATACAAAAAATCCAAACAACAATATGTATACATGCTGTTGAACCAAAGTTATCCAGCCACAATTATCCTTCAGTAAATCACTAGCAAAAGCACAAAGAACAAAGGCACATGTGCAGCGATTAGCAAGGTTCATCCAGAATTGATCCAACTTCTGAACTAGCTCGCATGACAATTGTAGCAGAAACCCTTGTACTACTGACCAAGCCAACAGATTTTCAAGAGGCAGACAATGTCATTGGCCACAAAACTTTGCTCATGGATCTGATACTCAAGAGTAAAGACATAAATGAGCTTGGGCAACTGTTTAGCTTGTTGTCAATCAACTATGTAGTCAAAGCATGTTTTTCTCTATGGAAATAACATACCTGGATAATCCTGTTATTTATTTCTGTCAAAATATAGACAAGATTTGCGTCTACCAGGTTGTTGATATTTAATCTGAGATCAGAGGACTTGTTCATAAGATGAGCTGCCTGGTTATGAAATTTACTGCCTTCAGAATTGGTTAAAAGGCATCTTTAGAGAAGTTATGAGCTCAGAGGCAAAGGGGTTATTAAAAACCTGAATATTTGGTTATTCAGTAGTTTTTTAAAGGAAAGAGGTAAATAAGGTTCCTGGATGAATATTTCTTAGAATGGAAATTGTTGACATGATTTTCATCTTCGAAGTTGTTGAATGGACTTATTCACAAGATGAGCTGCCTGGTAATGAATTGAATGACTTCAGAATTTGCTTAGATGTGCTAGGCTTGAGGTGAAGGGTTAATTGAGAAGTCGAACTCTTTGTTCTTCAATGCTATTTTAGAAGGAGACAAAAAGGAGAAAAGGGATACCTGTAGGATACATTTTATAATGAAATGAATATCCCATTTAGACCATGCAAGTGATTGGCAAGTTTCACTAGGTTGATAACACACAAACCGTTTCATCATTACAAATAAAAGGAGAAGTTGCAAATATATATTGGGTAAGATGATAATTTTGGTAACCCTGGCTAAAGTCACAGTTGATTGAGATACCTTGTGTAGGATACTGGGAGCTTCAATGCTTATCGAGCTCATATTGTTCAGCCATGTATCGCATAGTAAACTAAGTTTAATGCAGGTAAAGGTGGAGGCAAGGTGGATGACTGAAGTAATTTGCTGCTCAAACCTATCAAGATGTGCGTCTTGCATGCCATATGCCTTCATCTTAAGATTATTGGTAGTATTAGAATAAAGTAATTTGTAATAGCACACTGGCTGGGTTCTTGGGTAGGAGGGGCCAAGGCAGTGTTCGAAGCAGATTGTTGATGCCACTGAGATGGCAGCAGAGAAAAGTTATAAATGGGAAAAAAGTATTTAGCAACAAACAAGGAGACGATGAGGGGTTTTGGATTTTTACTGGCTAGCAATTGTAACTAAATGTTGGGACCATATGCTTGGATGTAAGAGATGGAAGGAGCAAGAAGGGATGGAGCACAAAGGGGATGGAGGGGGATGTTTTCAATGGTGATGACACAAGAAAATTGCTAGTGGTCTCTTTGAAAGACTTAATAGGCTAGCAATCATATTTTAAACTCGAAAATCGGAACTTGCTTGATAACAATTTCAAGATTTATTCAAGAATTGGAACTTTATTGCTCTTCTTGTTACTCAAATTGCTCAAAATGCATTGATGGATGCTAAAATCAACCGGCTGTAAGCGTATGCACATGTACTTACACTTATAAAATGGAATATATAACGTACGTGATGCTTGTGTATTTGTAATAGAGGTTGCTTATTGAACAGTTTAGAATTTACATGAACATTATGCATATATGCTTATAATATGTGTTTATGTAACATATGATATATCAAATTCATATCGAGTAAGATTTAAGGTTTGTAACTTAGCTTGAATGAAAATTGTGTCAAACTTGAGTACATTTTAATTAACTTGATTCAATCTCACATTTGTTATCAAAACTTTGATTTTGAGGGGCCCATCTCTCCCGAGGTTGAGTTATGTGGCTTTAAACTTCAAAGTGTAAACAATCATGTTTCTAAGCGGTTATTAACTTATTATCTTAGTTCAAGAATTTTTGTTGTAAAACTTGTTAGATGAATATTTATAGGGCATAATTTGCAGAATTTGTTGTGAAACAACATATGCTATTAGGAGAAGAAAACTTAGTGAAAGTTGGAGAAATCAAAGATATTTAAAGATTAATTGTTCTATGTAGTTTAACCTAATAGGGATGTAGCTGAGAATTTTAGTATATAAAGAAATGCAAAGTTAAGTTTTAGAGGAATATAATTTATTTATAAGTTGTTGCTCTTAAGCTAATTAAGGTGGACATGATCGGCGAAATTAGTGCATATGCTCCTCTTGTTGATTTCAAAAAGCGATGAATATTTACATCAAGAATAACTAAAGGAAAAGTTAGTTATTAATGGTGGTTTGAATTGATATATGATATACAGCAGGTTGTGAGAGAATTAGTGCTATAAGAGTAATGGATGGGATGCATGAATCTATACGATGGATACCCTTTTCTTTATGCAATAGGCAATTTATCCTCCTTTAGCCTGATATCTCCTCGTTAGAGGTCATCTAACGAGGAGATTGACTCTTTAAGGGACATGATATTTGGTTTCAGTCTCAACTGACTCATATCGGGGATCCTCGACTCTAGGTGTAAAAGAAAGGTGGATGTATAAGAATCTAATTAGTGGAGAGACTTGCGACAATAGGGGAAGTCTCTTTTGAAAGAATGACTAAGATTCATTAAAAGTGACCCATCTTGAGACTAATAGATAGTCAAGAATAAGTGAGTTGCACATGTATCTTTTCAAGATATTAGACTAGCCAATAAAGACGCATTCTAGGCTTAGAGTCAAGGTTGGATACTTGTTGATGATTATCATGAACATGACATATAAAACTAAAAATCTTTTAAAGGTAGATTTAAAGGTGCACTGATCCGAAAAAAGAACACTATAGGGGGATTTACCATTTGGTGTTGATGTAGGTAAATAGTTGATCAAGTAGCATGCAGTAAGGATAACTTCTCGCTAGAATTCTTTCGGTACATTCATTTGAAAGAGCAAAACTCTAGTAGTTTCTATGAGATGTCGATTCTTGCACTTAGTAACTCTATTTTGTAGGAGTATTTGAGCACAAGACAACTAATGTACAATGCTATTTTCTTGAAGAAATTGTTGGGAAGCAGTGGAGAGGTACTCACCACCCCTATCGGATTGTAAAGTCATAACTTTAGTATTAAATTGAATTTTGACAAAATGACAAAAGTCAAAAAAGATGTCAAACAACTTAAATCGATTTTTCATTAAATAAATGAAAGTATTGCGTCTAAAATCTCCCGCAAAGAGAATATAATATCTACAGCCAACATGAGTTATAATTAGACAAGTCCCCTAGATATCAGAATAGATAATCTTGAAATGACAAGTAGACCTAGGACATGAACTAGATACTAACAGAGTATGATGATGCTTTGCATATTGACAAGACTTATGATGAAGTACAAACAAAGATTGAAGATGAGGAAACAAAGTTTGCATGGTAACTAAGGAGGGATGACTTAAATGTTGATGGAGCTTTGTGAAACTCATCGCTGATGCTACATCAACAAGAAGAGTAGAAGGGTCACACTGGTATATTTTCTCGATAATATGTCCCTTACTGATTGTCTCCCTCATCGTAAGATCTTGCAAAATACGATGATGAGAAAATAATGCTACTGAGGAGTTCAAGTCTTTAGTAATATGGCTAATTGAGAGTAAGTTAAATGATATAGTTAGAGAGTGTAAAACAGATTGTAGAGTAAGGTTGGGAGTAAGGTTTACTGTCCCACGCCCACAAAACTCTAACTTTGACCCATTTTCTACCATAATACTGTTTGAATTAGAGTAAGATGTGTAACCGAAGAGTATATCTCGCTAGCTAGCTATATGGTCACCTGCTTCAAAGTTGATAACCTAAGAGGGCATTGCAATGATAGCATTAAGCTCAGGATAAAGTGGAGGCTCCAATATCACTTACCTCTAGCTCGAACTACAAGTAATTATTATACTCCTCAGGTGATACACAAATTTTAGATGGTTTGTTCTTAGCAAGACTTGTGGGCTTGGTAATAATATGACTGTCACAACCCGAGATCCAAAAAAAATGAATCCCGTGCCATGAACTGTCAATGTTCAATCATTTAGCAACGGAAGCATTTAAAACTATTATCATCTTAACGACTAATCAGAGCAGCTAAAACACCTCTGCATAAAAACAAATTAAATATATAACCACCAAAAGTATATAATATCATATTCCAAATATTTACAAGATACATCAGACAAACTCACATCTTTGACATACAAAATGATGTTGTCTGTTTGTCATGAGTCCCAAAAATATTTGTATACAAGTTTTATTCTCGAATCTAAAAGATGTCACACGACTGACAAATACATCACCTCCTAAAAAATGGAGAAGCTCTTCTATGGCTTCCAAAAAGAGCAGTAAGACTCTAGTCCCAAGTATGACTCTCAATCTGAAAATTTTGGTGTAAAAAAGTTAGTTTACTATTCAGTAAGAGGACTATTCACAGCAAATGAAATGAATACACAAAGTTAGTTTATCAAAGCGATCTTTCATAACTTTTTAAAACACACAGTAAGATAATTCATATCCCACAAGCGGATGAAATGCATATGAAATGCAATACATTTACACATCCCACCGAATATACACAGATGGAAAATAATGTATAACCTACTGGCCAGAGGTTTCAGATATCTTCGAAAGAGGAACAGATACATATCCTAGTCAAGATTTTACTCCCATATTCAGATTCCGTCATGGGCCACATGAAATGACTTCCAGCACTAAAAAAGTCTATCCACATGATGAGTTGCAGTGCTCATATTTCAAACTTGGGATTAAATCCCACAATTTACTTGACTAGTCTTCACAGCATTCCTTAAATTCAAACAAATAAGCATTTTGCAAATATACAATAAACATGCACTATGTGTTAATTAAATATTTCTTTTTCAACTTATAATATTCTTATATTATTCATTCACAAGCAGTTATTTCATAGCTCGTGATTAGAGTTCAATATTTAAATAACCTCTTTGGGCAGACATCAAAACATATCAAAATATTTTTAGGTCAATAAAAATCCTTTTAAATCAATATCAGAATGTTCATGTTATTTAACACATGAAAATTAAGCAAAGTCGATAAATTCATAGACACAAGTCATGAAAATCCACTTACCAAAAGAACTCAAAATAAATCCGTTGAATTTCCTCTTTTCTTTCTCTTCCTTCTTCTTCTCCTTTCTCTGATTCCAGCGCCAGCTGCTGCTGTTTGCTTTGGCGGAAGAAGACAGACAGAGAAGACACGAACGGGCGTAGAGAAAGAAAAGGAGGAGAAGGGCACGGACGCAGGGGAAGAAACAAAGAACAAGCTATTGCTTATCCCTTTATTTATTTTATTTTTCTCATCATCCACGCGGCAAAGAGAGAGGGCGAAGGAGCAGGCGGTGGCTGGCGCTACTGGCTGCTGCAGGTGGCATCTGGCAGCCCCTTCTTATCCCTTTGAGTTTTTTTAGGAAAAATTGCAATTTAGCCCCCCACCTTTCCTACTCTTATAATTAGGTCCAAAATTATTTATTTTAGATCCTTTCTTATTTCAATTAATTCTAAATCCTTACCAATATTTTCTATTACAAGATTTATATACTCCAAAACTAGGTTATTACAATGACCCTGTGTGGGCGCTACAAATTGGTTCCGTAGAGCTATTATCCTCTTCCTGCAAGCACATTGGAGGTATCCTAGTATGTCACAGTAGTGACAAGTGTGTGCCTCATGGCTTCGTCCTCCACCTTGACCACCTTTTCGTCCTCCATGATCACCTCCTCTACTTGCATACATAGCTGCTTTCTCTAGTATCTCAATAGCAGGGGGAGGCCTTGCCTTATCTCCAACTATTTTCAACTCTCTCCTTTGAACTTCACCCAAGCTAGGGACCACATTGGTGTCTAGGATTTGGGGTCTAACAATCACGTATTCTAGTGGAAGGGAATCGAGGAAGCAGATCACATAGAACTGGTTCCTTTGCATCTGGAACTGTCCTATCAGTGGAGAAGGAGGACTAATCTCTTAAATTGATTAGTGAAGGCTTTGAACTTTTCATAAAGCTCCTGCAGAGAACATCCATGTTGATAAGGTTGAAGAATTCTTTTCACAACATCATAGATTCAAGATAAATCATTCAGGGAGGAACACATCTCTTGTAGAGTTCCCCAAAGCTCTTTGATTGAGCTGCAACTAACTGCTGGGTTTTGAACTTTCCATCCATCGAATTTAATAAGTGACTAAAAATGTGGCAATCTATGACATACCAATCATCATACTTAGGGTCCTCCACAACTGGAGGGTCATTAGTAAGGGGTGTCCATAGCCTCCTCCCATACAAACTCATCTTGAGTGTCATCTTCCATAGAGTCATCTTCCATAGAAGATACTTAGATTTTCCTGTCAAAACACGATCCACCAACTTGGCGAAAGTCGAGATCACTAAACGCATTGGAGTCATTGGTGCGTTCTAAAGATTAGTAGTTTGTGTGGAATCTTGAAACATCCATCTTCCACTAAATACTGAATCACACAATAATTAGCATGACTGCAGACGTAATTGCAGGCATAGCTTCAATCGAGAATAAGCAAGAGCAAACGTGGATGGTATGGATGACCTAGAGCTAAAAGTTGTATGCTGTAGCTCAGGCACAGAGCTAGATGCATGTGAGCACTAGACCCGTGCGAGATGGGGAGCTTGCACGTAGTGGCGGCTTGGCAAGATCAACGGATGCAAAAGCCGGGTGCACAAAGCCTCATGCAACTGGTGTTTGCCCGGGGAAGCTATCACATGCGGCTAATGGGACATAGAACCGGGCGTTGGACGAGCGACACGCTTGGTGGGAGTTGGCGTTAGGCTTGACGAGCACTAGCGTCGGGACTGGCTGGCGCCTGGGCTGGGAATGTTGGATCGTCAAAGCCACATTTATCGACTTAGCGCACTTCGTTGGGCTTAACAAAGACACGCAGCAGCTTAGTTTGACGATGAGTGGTAGCCGCATGCAGCGGCTTCGTCACGGGTGCTGAGTTGGCTTAGGATTTGATTTTGCTACTTGCTTCTAGTGTGTTTTGATACCATGAATGGATGATTGATGAAAACCCTTAGGTCCGCCCACTTATATACAAGAGTTATATGGCTAGGTGGGCCAAGCCCATTTTGAATAGATATTTACACCATACAACATTCTCTTAAAGTATCTGAAAGTGTCTTCTAAGCCACCTAGCACAAGTATCTCTTACGCAACTCTTTACTTCAGAAGGGATCCCATATAGTTTACAAGTTTTGTCGGACTTCTGTTTTGAAGCCCATGTCTCTTTGGAGACTCGAATCTCTTACATATAATTTACATTTCTTTTAGTACTCTGTCTTTTAAGTTTTTTTGATGTTTTTTGTCGAAGAGACTGTCAAAATATATTCATGTCTCTTGGATATGCTCATCCTTTACCAAGATATTATTATGAAACTTAATGGATCTTACTGGATTCAAATTATTACTCATCTTCTCCTTTAACCAATTTGTTCTATATAAATATACATATTTTCATCTTTAGTTATCTATTTCTTGTATAGATCTTCTAAAGCTTTAGGTCCTACTTTCTCATCAGCCTGCTTAGCCTCCTTATTAGCTCCTGTATAGTATTTGTAAACGTAAAATTCTTAAAGTTTGGTACCTTCGTATACCAATTTCTTTTTTTGTAATTAATTTATGTACCTCTACAAGATCTATTACAAAAGACTCTTACATGGAAATCTTAAATACATTAGGCATCATTGCCAATATTACACATTTTTCAATATCAAGTTTCTACTTTCATTAAGTAATTTCTCCTTAAAAGTTGCATGTTTTCCCTTGCTAGATGCCACAATTGAGACTTTGATTCATCAAGCATTTTTTTACTTGGCATTTGAATTTTAAATGTAATACCACTATTCTGTGTGGAGTGGCTAGAGTGTTAGAATATAAAATTGTTCGTAGATTATAACCTACAAACTTAAGCTTTTTGGTTGGTTGGTAATTAGTGATTTAACATAGTATCAAAGCCTGTGATTTTAAGATCTTAAGTTCGAACCCTAGTGACTCTCAGTTGCTTATATCATAAGGTTTTAGAAAAAGGTACTTATGTTGAACTCCATGTTGCAACGCAAAAAAAAAAAAACTTGCATGTGAGGGGGAGTGTTAGAATATTAAATTATTTCTAGGTCGTAACCTACAAGCTTAAGCTTTTAGGTCGATTAGTAACTAGAGACTTAACATAAAAGTTTTGTTCAAGTAAATTTATAATCTTTATTTGATAAAAAAAGTTTATAATCTTTATATAATTTTCTATTAGCTCTTCGCATAAAAAAATATTCTAACTAAATGTTATTACTCACACTCTTCAATGTAATCAGATGAGATTTCCTCTTTATAAGCAAGTGTTTGTTGCGATCAAATCATAAAACAAAGCAAGTTGCAAAATGGCCTTTTCTTCATTTGTAGTTTGAAAAGGTGGACCTTGCTACTACCTATATATTTATTTAGATCTCCTTCCATTAAAATCCTTTTCCCATTATGTATCCTTTGAGAAAACTTATTCATGTCATCTAATTGCTAAAGCTTAATTCTTTTGGTTAACTTCATTTGTGATTATGTTAGCCATTCTACTAACCTCCACTACAGTGTTCTTTGGATTCTTATTAACAATGATATCAATAATCCCTACTCCATTATTGTTTTCTACCATTGTATGGATAAGGGTGTAGCATATGCATTAAGCCTCTATTTGGTTGGTGGCCAAGTTGTCCATGATCATTTTTTCAAATTTTTTATAAAAAATATATAGTTTTTTTTAAAGATATGTATATAATAAAAAATAAAATCAATTAATTGTGAGAATATTAAATAAAATTTATTAATATATTGAAAATTGTATAGATTTTTTTTTTTTTAAAATAATGACCAAATTGGCCGCCAAATAGACAAAGGCTAAGTAGAAACTGTAGTTATAGAGGAAGGTTAAATAAGAGTACTTTGGTGAGTCATGGGGGTTGAGCGTAACACGGGGAGATCAACGTAGTGGATATTACATTAGAATGGATGATTTATTCTATTTTAGAGACCCGTATACTGAAAGGGCTTGGACTTGACAAGAGATCTGATTGAAATCAAAGAGTGAGACAACAGAGCAGGGAGCTAAGGCAAAACATAATTTTCCATGGTACTGAACCATATGCTATCACTTTTTTAATTTCTCTAACCTTCTTGTCATTTTTGTTTTTTGACTACATGCCACTTTAGTTTTCTTCTACATATAGCGTCCACCAAGTCCATCAATTTTCTTTTATATATATAGTGTCCACCTAGTTTCTCTACGTACCGCCATCCATTAAATTATGAAAATCATTGCATATTAAGATCATATTTGAGCTTTGATACTGTGTCGCTTGTAGGGGATACTCTTACCTTGTTTACTTAACACTACATTCAGGTATGGTGAGGCAGATTGCATGTAGGGAACGCACTTATGTGATTATTCACATTAGAGAATGCCATCAAAAGAATTGTCAAGTTTTTCATTGGACATCAACATGCTACAACTCTCCTTTTCGGGCTTTGGGACTAGCTATGCAGAAATAAACATTAAAGCTTAGCATAAGTAAAGTTTTTTTAAGATATTAAGTAAATAAAAAAGGCTAAAGTAATTTAATTAGATGTTTATAATACTAGATTTAGAGAAGGTTTTGGTTTAGAACTTTGAGATTTATAAAAATCATTTCTATCAAATTGTTCTTATTGGTAAAAATTCTTCTCCATCTATCCATAGGGATCGTCATTTACCAAGTGCTATTAGCTCACCTAATTATGAATATTTGGATCTTTCCTTGAGGCATCAACATGACACGGGGACACATGATATGATATGATAATTCCAAAAAAAAAAGACTAATATTAGAAGACATGACAAATATTATAATAATATGTTTTGTATATTTAATAATACTAATTATATGTTTAATATTTCTTTGCACTCAGTCACCAATTTATAACTCTATAAAGTTTATGCCGAAAAAATTAGTAATTCCATAATCATGTCTAATTTATCACTTTTGAACAATTTTTGATAATGTTTTTTTGATTAAGTTATATCTGTCAATAAATTTATGTCGTTAACATAGCTAGATTATAAATAATGAACAAAAATACAAAGAAGTAATTTTTTTTTGGCATAGAAAAGCCTAATTAGATTTTATCCTATGAATGTTTTATTTTATATAATACTTTGTGTAATTATTGCTTAGATTGCAACAGCCACATGGTTTTATTGATCTTTTTATTTACTTTTTATATGTATGTAATAGGTGCTTAGATATTTTAGTCAGCTAAGGTTGAGTAAACTTATTCATTAAGAAAGTAATTTCATGGGTATCTATGCTATAAGGGATGTGTCACACTATATATATACATTAATATATGCTAATTTGGGTCATATTCTTCCTATTTATTTTCGTAAAAAGTATCGAGTGGATCCAATGTTTACCCCCAAAAAAGATACTTCTAGATTTTGTGCACGAGCATATCATAACAATGTGGAAGATAAATTTGATATTTTTTAATGCCTCAAATCATTCAAAAGTGGAATAAAAAATGATAAAAAAAAGAGTAGAATAAAAGAAGAATTAAAATAAAATATTTTAAGAAGTTGAGATGAGTTGTAGATGAAATCAAGTATAAGAGCATAAAAAGAAAAAGATGAAAAAAGGCTTGGAGTGTTAGGTATGTCCTTGTATGTGTCTAAGAAGTGTTCCAAGGTGTCATATTGTTTCTTGAAGTGTCATACTATGTCCGAAAAGTTTTTTCTATTTTTAATTTTTTTTTATTTGTATGCATCACATGACTTGTCTGATATGGCGTCCTCTTGTGTTAGTGTCCTATAGCGTGTTCCATGACATACAATGACATATTTTGATCTTCATGTTTTCTTGATTGCTTTTTTTTCTTTTTTTGATAAAAGCTTCCTTGGTTCTTTCTCGATAAAGAAAATTGATGTAAATTACCTTCAAACAACAAACTTCGACCCAAAGCAAAACCTTGAGAGATATATAGCTTTGTTTGATTTTAGCTTGCTTTGATTTCTTTGGCCACAAAGTTCATAATCTTCGCTGCCCCCTTAGATGTTCTTGATCTTTCTACTATTCCTGTTGGCCTGTCTTTACTTGACACGCCATATGAATGGCTTACTCACCAATCTCCTACAAATAGGAGGTAGTTAGCCCTCCCGCTACTTGATTCAAAACTAGCAGTTCTGGTTATTCTGTTCAATTTTATGGAGCAAATTACAATGCTTGACTATACTATTAAAATGTGCTCAGAGAGGTGTGTAGCATAGCCTAATATAAGATGGTCGTGATGTTCTAAAATCACAATATGCAAAACTTTGCCAAACATTTTGACTTCCACTATGCAATTATTTTGACAGGGCATAGTCAAGTTGCTTACATCATCTTCATGTTCTGGTTGCAACATATTTATTTGTTATATTAGTTATTCAAACATATGTAAAAGCTTAACTTTCCTAACTATGCAATGCATCGGAGTACAATATCTTAACTTCTTCTTTGAGCAGAGTTGGTTTTTGTATGATTTTGATATAGCTGTGTTAGTTCCATGGCCACTTAAAAAGGATTTATTTTTTGATCGACCACTGAAAAAGATTTAGAACAATCTTTTCTGACTAATTGTGCTACATGGTGTTTCAGGATCCACTTTCTGCCTTAGAAGCTGAGTTTGAGTCAGGCGATCCTATCCTTAAGGAGAAAATCAGGGTTTGTTGAATTTTGCTATCTGCTGGTGTCATTCTAAACATTTTTCTTGTTTTACTTGATTACTTTGTTAATTCAACTATTCCATTTGCAGTTGCTTGGTGAGCAGTATGCTGCCCTAAGGCGTACACGGGGAGACGGGAATTGCTTCTTTAGGAGCTTTATGTTTGCTTATCTCGTAAGTTTACATGAATTTTTCAAGTCTTAAAAATCTTTTTGGAGCAGCTGGAAGAAGTGCTCATTGTGAGATTAATGAGAATTTTTTACTTTTAAAATCCACAGGAACATATTCTAGTAACAAAAGATGCTGATGAGGTTGAGAGGATAACTAGAAAGGTTATACAATGTAGGTTGACACTTCAGAGTCTTGGCTACACTGAATTTACGTATGAGGATTTCTTCAATGTAAGTTCATAAGTACACTGATATAGTTTAGGCCTATTTATTGTTCTTCTCTTTTGGTTATACTAAACCATTCTTACTCACAATCGCCAACCTTAGTATGGTTCTACTGGCGTAGCATGGTGAGGCTATCCCGAGAGAGTCCTAACACTAAAATCAGGTTGATGATGTTGTGTGGGAGGTAGAATCGATGGCGTTGTTACTCAGAGGACGATGCTAGAGTGGCGGTGGTCGTGCATGGTAGTAGTCGCACGGTGGTGAGGTGGCGGAAGCGGGATGATGGCAGAGTGGTGGGGTGACTGAGATGACTTCTGGGGGACCATGTAGTTAGATTCTCATAGAACAAACTGGAAACGATGCTAGAGAGAGTAAACTAGACCATCTTGCAATCTCATCAAACAATGAACGACCATCCTAGAAGCATCAAAATTTTGGAACATGGCAGTGCGCCATCTTGGGAAACTGATCAATCATGACATAAAGTCATATTTATTAGCCATTTTAGGCAAACTAATGATAATTTCTATGCTAATTTCTTGCCAAACACAATAGTGGTGTCTTAAGCCCAATATTATACTTTTTTTGTGAATTTGACACTGGGCTACTATACTTACGATCTCTCTTGAGAGGACAAATTCTATGCTAATATCTTGCCAAGCATGATCTGAAATTGGTAATGGCATTTCAAGCCTAATATTATCCTATTATTGTTTTGCAAAAGTACATGTTTGACACTGGGCTACTATACATACTCTCGTGAGACTCGCACAAAAGAAATGACTTTCCATGACCTCTTTTGTTTTATTGCGGCTAAAGTGACTTGCTAATCCACCCATGTGTAGCTCCCAAACGAGAAAAGACCTAATGGAAGTACAAGGTAGGCAATCTGTGATCATGAAAATGATCCATCTTGAATCAGAAAATTCACACTCCTTAGACTAACCATCCATCATGGTAGCATAAATAATTCAAAAGTTGATTAATCCTCATAGGCCTTTATGAAGTAGTCAAAACCTACAACCTCAATGCTTATTGTAGATAAAATGTTAGAGCCTACGACACAATGCATCTACTATTCGATTCTTGATCCTTGCTTTATCTTTTATGTTGATATTTACTCGAAGGAATGAAAAGCATGTGGAATTGAATAAGATAAAATTATGTTTTGCTATATTTACTTAAGTGTAATGGAATGATAATTCCTTCGTCTACTTAGCTGAATGTCCTAAGAAATAATGCCTGAATGATTGGAGAAGTACTAAAATACTATTAAATGTAACTTAAATTAAAATTAAGTTAATTTTTTTTAGTAAAATTAAATTTAAATTAAATAAAATTAATGTTTAAGTAAAAGTAAAATTAATTATATTAAGTTAAATTGAATTATATTTGTTAAAGTAAAATTAAATTAAATCTTATAACTAAATTAAATTAGATTAAATTTATTCAAAATATTAAACAAAGCTTTTAAATTTGTACTAAAATTGAATTAAGATTTCTAACTTAATTTAAATTGAAATTAATAGTGAAACTTGAACTAAATCAGTTAAAAGTATCATAAAATTAAACAAAATTAATTTAAAATATAATAAAATTAAATTTTATTACTAAAATGCACATGGGTATATCTTAATTATAATTACATTAAATTTATTAAGCATCTTATATTTAAGTTAAGTTAAAATTAGATTCAATTCTAGTAAAAGTAAAAGTAAAATAAAATTTAAGAGCAATTGAATAAAACTTAAAATAAGTTAAAGCAAAATACCCTAAATAAGTATTAAAATGCTTAATGGTAATTTTGAATAATATTTCTATTCTGCAAGAAATAACCATTCCTTGTAAAAACGACAAGGAAGTTCCTTTCTATGAAACTTAGAATTGAGATTCTATGCAAAAGATGTATTTGGCTAAGTAAATGCGGGACTAGCCATTCCATCGGGAGCCGCCCAAATAGACGTTGGGTTAGTACTAAATCATCCTTTTGAAGGAACTGCGCCCATTTTGCTTTCCTGGAGTTTAGCTTCTTTTGTGAGTTCGAATACCCAAGATCTCATGATCAAAGAATAGAATGAACTCGTGAGGTTAGATATAATGTTGCCAGTACCTCAATGCATGTGTTACAACATAAAACTCTTTTGTCGTAGCTAGTGTACTTTAGTTTGGCCTCGTCCAACTTTTCAATAAGGCAACTAGGTGATTTCTTGGCCACCTATCCCAATACCTAATGCATCACACAAGACTTCAAAACACATTCAAAAAGTATGGAAGTCTTAACACGGGATCTTCACTCATCCTAAGCTTGATCTTATTGATGAATTTAGTAGTAGCCTGTCTTGTAATAATCCCTTCTAATATAGTCAGTAATCAACATTGTGATGATACTAAATCATAGATAAACATATGATAGAAGGTTGCTAATGCCGAAAAGCTATGCATGTCATGGATATTCTAGGGAACGATCGATTGGCAGTCACTTTCTTGGGGTTAACAAACACACCCTCAGAAGAGACAATAAAGTACAAGAAGACTACTTGATTATTCTTGAAAGCACAGCTTTTAAGATTCATATACAAGCTATCTTTCCTTATATTTTTGACAAATCTTAGATATCTGCACAAGGTGATCCTCCCTAGTCATGTAGTAGTTCAAAATGTTGTCGAAATACTTTCACAAAAAAATGTCGAATTATAGAATGTGAAAAATGTCGATGAACAAATGTAGGATTTAGGTTATCAGCGTGATGGATCCAAATTGATGGTAGCCACTTTTATTCAACATGTTATCAAGGCAGGGATTAAGGAGTTGATATTTGATAGTAATCTTATTGATGATGCGACTGTCTATGCACATCCTTCATGAACCAGGTAAGCAATGTGGGAACAACACACGGACTAAGACTTTCCAATGAAATCCTTCTCATGCAGGTCATCTGCTAGGCTCTTCAACTTTGTATGCACAATAGGATTTAGGCAATAATGGGATAAGTTAGAGAGGGTTATAGTGCATGGTCAATTGCATGTTGTATATCTCGCATTGGGGGTAAATGATCGGGAAGACCATTTATAAACACATCAAAGAAATCACTCAACACAGGAACCTCCTCAGTGGGCTAGGGTGTGCTTAATTGAGGCATAATCCTTTACTTTACTACAATGGCTGAGACATAGGATCTCTCATTCGAGTCTTCTTGAACTCTCGCACACTAGTCAGACAAAGATCTTTCTTCTTTGAGGCCTCTTTCCTTTTTGAATTTCTTTCTTACTATATTACTCACTGGGAAGGGAGAGGAGAGGTAGCACTATTTTTGTTCTCACCCTTGCTGTTGTCTGTTGCTTCTTGTTGGCCTCCACCTTATTGGCTCTCAG
This sequence comes from Apostasia shenzhenica, assembly GCA_002786265.1. Lineage (NCBI taxonomy): Eukaryota > Viridiplantae > Streptophyta > Magnoliopsida > Asparagales > Orchidaceae > Apostasia > Apostasia shenzhenica. The sequence goes on from KZ451988.1 coordinate 1,979,774, forward strand.
GTCTTGATATCCTAGGATATAGTCGAGGGCTACGTTGGCTCTTCTTTGCCTTGACTGCCAATTTCTATGTGAGATGTTGCCCATTTTGCTCCATGCTACTCTTCTTTTACAATTGTAGTTGCTCCCTGGATTGCTTGGGTGCCTGTTGTCTATAATTTGCAAACTTGCTCTCAATTTTAGCAGAAGTAAATTGAAATTGAGAGTTATTTTGGTTTTATTGTTACCTTGCTGCTGTGAATGTTGTTCCTAGTGGCCTAAAATCAGCTTCTACAGATGCTCCAAATGTCGATTTTGTCTTGGCTAAAGCTCCAAAATGCTGAAGCTTATGCTAAGTCGTCGTGCTGAAGTTAATGCTAAGTTGCTGCGCCAAAGCTTTCAGTCAAGTGCGTGTGCTCCTTCTAATTGCTGTTCCACATGACTTCCACATTGCAAAGTGAGGTTTATTTGCTTTGAGTATCTTCACGTTGGTCCAATTTACTCTGAGTGAGTTGAAGTACCTTTATAGAATCGCATTCTAGCCAAATACCCCAAGGTTGTTCGGGCTGTTGCTTGCAGTAGCCTTTAATTCTTCGATTGCTACTCATTCCTCTGCACTAAGCACAACATTCATATGGATTCTTCTACCTCCACCCTTGATGAAGTTAGCTAGGTGATCCCCTATGATGAACCGAAGTCTAGCTACACTACCACATTGTACTGAATCATCAAAGTTTACTTAGATCTATTTTGAAGGTAGGGGAACCCGATTATCAAAAATGGGGATACAAGGCCGAATAGGGGTTTGGGTTCCAATGGCCCTCATGATTGTTCAGAACATTAATTGTGATGTTTAGTACAATGATAGCAGTAGCTTTTACTGAGGGGATCGGCCTACCATGAACATTAGAGTTACCAATCCACTAGCAATAATAAATGGTTGCAACTTCAAGCTCAAGCCACATATCTTGTTTATTACACCTGGCCACCCTTGTTATTGCCTCGAACTTAGCCTATAAAGAAAGATTAGTGAAAACAAAATATGATGTTGCTGAAGAATGTCTTGCATAGAACAACATTTACAATCAGAGCCCAAATGCATAATGTTCTCCACTCCACATCCCTAAGGGAATATGGTCGTGTTAGACAACCCACTCCTATACTACCAAGCTTTGGTGGGGATGTCATTCTTGTAAAACTACAACAAGAATGCCTAGATTCTCGGTTAAGTCGAATTCTCCAACACCAATCACCATCGAGCGGCCCGCCCTTCAATGCGAATTGAGAAGCGAAAAGTTGTGCAGTGTGTATCTTCAAGGAATCAGTACTAGCCCAGACAATCCTATCCCCTCCTGTGTTATGCTTCTTGATCTCCAGAACTCCATCTCTGAGCTCCAAACCAAACAGTCTCCTATCTTATTGAAGCCTTCTAGAAACATTAGCAATAGTAGCAAAGAACTCTCTAGTGTGCATACTGAGATAAGTTGGTCATTTGCTCAGTATAATAATAGGCAATAAAGGGCCCCCATAAAAGAGAGAGTTGCCCTTTTCTCGACAAGCCAGGTCATGTAGCCATTAATCACTCCCCCCCAAGTCAAATTAGCCTTTATATCCAAGAATCACGTCTCTCCTTGAATTGAGGATTGTGTTCACCATACTTAGCACACAAGATAACAATAGCTATCAAGTTTTTGTCCTACTAAGTTGGGTTGGTTATATGAATTCTTTGTTTTCGTTACACTCTATCAAATGATAATTTTTCATTTAGCTCTAAGTATGTTAGGTCATTTCTTCTAATTTCTTGTTATGTCTTTGTGGTTTTCCTCTTCTTTTTTTTACATGGGCAAGGTCCTATAACCTAACTCTTTCTTCTTGTGGTTGGTGTGTGGAAGAAGAAGAAGGTGGTGTCCTTGTCCCCTTTTGCTATCTAATGGGCCATTGGGCCTTAGCCCTCTACCACTACAAAGTCTCAGTTCTTGCCATGATAGTTTCACATTCTTCTAGCAGTTGAAGCAACTCGATATGCCCTTCCTTTATAAGGCCACAAAAAGTGACTTCTCTAGTTTGAAGTGAAAGAATGGCCTGATCCATCTCCTTTATTTTGTCTAACAAATCCCTATCTTTTTTGTAATATCCGGTGATTCAAATATAGAGGTATTGCTCGCTTTGACTTCTGAAAATTGCACGACTTGAGTACTTCCCGGGTGATCACCCATTCAAATATTACTCCGGCCCAAGCACGTTAAATTACAGAATTTTCTGTCTTTAGCCTTACGGTTTTTCCCCAAAAATCACCTCTACTATTTGAGATCACGTTATCTGTTTATACTGCTCAGGAACTCCCATCCTTTTTAGATATGGGACGATTCATTCCTATGCCCCTCTTACTACTATTTATCGGCCTAGAAGCCTGTCAGGAGCTGCACTTTGCTCTATTAATTCCCTTTTCTTGGGATATCACCCTGTGATTGCTCCCTGGCCTCTTCGACCGCTGGAGTCACATTTTTCTTGCTTCACTTTTTCAACACCTTCATAGTTATTGCACTTTTCTTGTTCAACATTGAAGCCGGGTTGCCTTTGGCTGGATGTCTCTAAGCACGCTGCACAATCGTTGTGGCCTTAGCCAAGCATCTTCAAACTTGATACCTCCCTACAGCTTGAAGATATTGCCCCACCACTTAGTAGCAGTGGATAGTGATCAGAGTTGATGCGAGCTAAATGTGTGACTTGCAAAGAAAGGATTTGAACAGTGGTAGAGTTGAACAACATCTTTTTCAATCTCTTCCAAATCTTCTTTCCCCTAGACCGTTTATTGTATTAGGTAAAAGTAAAGCTCAGAGAAACCAGCATCCTATAGTTGAGTGTCATGTAAAAGGTCAAGGAACTTCTGATTTTGTGTAGCAACTCTGAAGCGTCTTCCCCTCTACTTTTCTTCCTATCCCATGATGCAATTGAAATCTCCATCAACCACAACCAGTTCAATTTGGCTCAGAAGTAGCTTCAGTACCTCCCAGAGATCTCTTTGCTAATATGCATCTTTAGAAGCATAAACAACGCCTACAATGCATCACCCACTTCCGAAAGAAATAACCTCCACTGAAAGGATTCGTTTGTGCTCAAGCATAATATGAACATCCACTTTGCTTGCATCCCAATTCAAAATAATGCTATCAGAGTTGTTTTTGCAAGGGGATAACTACAAAACTTTACTGTCACCATATAAATTTGTTAATAAAACACCTTTTTACATTAACTTGGCATTTCTCCAATAGAAAACCATACAATGCATATTGTCTCTAACTATATTGTTGAGATATGTTTCAGGAATTCTTCGTTTCCATTACCTCCCCTAATGCGGTTCAAAAAAAATACTTTTTTTTTAGAAAATTAAACTTATTTAAAAGTTATATTTATTTGGATCAATGGTAAAATAGAATTTGTCGAGTTAGATTAGGCAATTGATTGTATTTCAGCATATTGATCTAGGGTTTTAGAGCTAAATTTGGTTCTTTCAAAATATATTTCTAGTAGTAATTTCTTCCAAATTAATTGTATTTTTTTTTTCCAAATTAATTGTATGGGTTACTCAGTCTAATAAAATCAAATAATTAAGATGTCAATAATTCAACATGAAAACAATTAACGAGTGAATTTGATAATCAATTAAGAATTTCTACTTTATTTATCATAGAAGGGGGAGAGGGCTGATGTAATTGTGTCAGCTTCCACAATGATGAAGTTGATGGCCGGGAGTTCACTAGAAAGAAGCATTCCCTATAGGGCATTGAATTGCTTCTTTTTGCTTGTTTATGCATCCCAATTCGCTTTTCAAAGACAATGGTTTTAGGGCTGTCAATTATGTTTGAAATGAAATTCACTTGCCTTTCACTCCATTTGAACTTGACTCAATTTTCTGATTTTTTGAAGTCAACTCGCTCGAAATGAAGTGTATTTAATTCGGATCAACACAATATCTACAAAATCATACGTATTTAGGCTTATTCAATATATATTCTTATTTTGTGTTTACATATGTTGTAAGGGCAATATATTGAAGAGATTAAGGTATAAATATACAATTTATGCGTACAAATTTAATTAAAAATTTACATGTAATATATAATATATGTAAATAAATTTTAAATCATGAAATAAGATTGAAAATGAAGAATGATTCAATTCAAAATCGAATAGATTTTAATTATCTCAAAGGAAGCTTAACTTAAACTTCAAAAGTTGAGGCACGTCTCACATAAACTTGACCCATTAACAACTCTACACGGCTCCTTCTGTAAAGGGGCTGATTTTACTGTGGCAAAATTGCTCGACGAAAATAAAAAAAAAGCAGTTAGTAACGCAAAGAAGACTATTTTTGATAATTTTTATAGAAAATTAGGCACCAAAGAAGAAGAAAGACATATATAAGCTTGCTAAAGTAAGAGATACAAAAACGAAAAACTGTATTGGTGTAAAATGCATTAAAGATGTGAATCACGAAGTACTTTTTAAAGATGAAGACATTCAACATAAATGGATAAGCTACTTTGAAAGGTTTTTCAATAATGATTGTGATAATACGATTAATCTTATTGATTTTATCATTCAAAAGGAAGATAAGAATTGCTCTTATATACAACATATAAATAAAGCTAAAGTTGGAAAGACTTTAAAGAAGATGAAGTGTAGAATAGCAGTTGAACTGCATCACAACTCTATATATATTTGAAAATATATAAGAGATACAGTTTCTTGGCTCACTAGGATGTTTAATATTATTTTAAAGATTGAAATGATGCCAAATAAATGAAAAAAGAGTACGTTGGTACTTATTTATAAGAATTAAGACGATGTACAAGATTATGCTAACTATAGAGGAATTAAGTTAATGAGCAATATTTTAAAACTTTGGAAGAGAGTTATTGAGCATAAATTACATCGTGATAGTAGAATATCACAGAATCAGTTTGGTTTTATGCCTGATAGATTTACTATAAAAGCTATTTCTTTATGAAGAGGTTTAATGAAGATGTTTAGGGAATGAAAAGAATGTATGCATTTGGTTTTTATAGAAGCATCCAAGTAAGTTGGATAAAGTGGAGTGCATTTAGCATATTGTGTGATAGAAAAATTTCATTTAGACTTAAAAAGTAAATTTTATAAAACAGTTAGGTTATCAATGTTATATGGTGCTGAATGCTGACCTATAAAATAGAAACACACAAAGAAGATGAATGTCGTAGAAATGAATATGTTAAAGTGAATGAGCGGGTATATGTGAAAGGATAATATAAGAATTGAGTATATCCGAAAAAAAATTGGAGTGACCTCAATTGAAGAAAAGTTCAGAAAGAGTTGGCTTAGATAGTTTGGATATATAAGTTGTAGGCTAAAAGAAACTTCAATAAAGAAAGTTGGATTATTGAATCTTGTTCATGTAAAAAGAGGAAGAGGAAAGCCAAGAAAGACGGCCAAAATTGTAAGGAGTGATCTTACATATTTGGAGCTAAATAAAGATTTGTTATTTGATCGAGTGTAATAGAAATAAAAGATTCATATATCTGACCTCGCTTAATGAGATAAAGATTTGGTTTGTTGTTGTTGTTGTTGTTATTCTGTAATGCTATGGAAAATATATAACAATTGTTCACAAGAGGGCTTTTGGAATTTCCTATTCCGAGCATAAACAGAATGGAGGCTTTGATGGAGTGATGCCCCAAGCGTGTTATAAGACTTAAGCTTGATCTGCATATGGTCTTGATAGCAATTAATTCCTTCACAAACCTTCACAAAATTTAACTTCTTCACAATGATTCACTCGACTACTCTTGCTTCACATTGGCACTCGGCTCAAGGAGCAAAACTACACTTTTTCCTGATTATGCTAGGAAGAATAATGACATGAGGAAGGAAGATGACTACGACGAGGGTGGAGAAGTGATGACGAATGGTTGAGCGAGAACTTCTCTCTCCTTTTTTTTAATAATTTTTTATTTTCTAAAAATACTAGAGTTTAAAGAATTGTTATGGAAGGTTCCTCTATCCTTTTCTTTTGGGTTTTCAATCCCTTCCAGAATTTTTCTTTGATGTCATCCTGAATTAAATCCCATTGAAACCCAATTTTCATTTGTAGCACTGCTCAAATGTTTGATTATAGAATCTATTTGTAAAAGGGATAATTGCACTGTCAGTTTCAGACTAAACAAATCCACTAAATAAATAAAATGAATAATAAAAGATTTGATTAGTTATACGTATAATGCATCCATCAATGTGCCATGACATATGATCTGATTTGGGTTGTCATTCATTAAAATGTCCCTAGGATATTTTGAACTAAAATGTACTTTAAGTTCACCTTGCAAATTTTATAGGTCTTGTTTTCTCTTTATTGCAATTTCTCTTCTTGTCCTCCTTCAATTAGTAAAAGGTTAAATTTAATTTTATATGTTTAGCAATATATTACATTTTTGTCTTATCATATTAGAGACATAAACCTTACTCATATTTGATTTGAGTAAGGAAAAGCCTAAGAAAATGAAGGAGAAAAAACTTTTCAATTTTATGTATATAGATATATATATGTATGTGTATATATATTATTTAGGGGTAATTCCATTTTGGCATCTGAAGTTTGCTTACTTGGACACAAGTCCATAAATCTCAAAACATGCTATTCAGGTCCATAAAAAATATTACATGGGACATCGTGGTTCCTCCGTGACAGAATTTATTATGTATTGTAAAATGACAAAAATACTCTTCTTTAATCTATTAATTTTCAAAATAAGCCATTGAGGTCGTGTGCAACAGTTGCCTGCACACGAGGACGCCAGAGCGCAGACGCTCTGTGCGCCAGGACGCTAGAGCTCATGGCCAGGCGCAGGCCGCCCTGTGCGCGAGGCATCGCACAGGCTGCCCGTGCGTGGGCGCCTGCGGGCGAGGCCACTCACTGCAGCGACCTGCGAGCGGACGCCGGCGCCCAAGGCCGCACGGGGACGCCAGCTCGCAGGGCGTCGGCGTGCCCTCGGATGCCCGCGGGCAGGGAGTCGGTGCGCGGATGCCGGCGGGCAAGGATGCATGCGGATGCCTGCGCGCAGGGCGTCTAGGCTCGGGGGGCCGTGCATTGCGGCGACCTGGGCCCTACCGCCAGCGCGCAGACATTGGCACTCTGAGCTACATGCGGACGCCCGCGCGCAATGCGTCTGTGTGCGGCGCTCGAGGCCTCGCGCAGGCGGCCCGTGCGCGGGCGCCCTGCGAGGGATAAAATCGTAATTGAAAAAAATATTTTATTTTATTTTATTTTATTTTTTGATGAAATAACAGTATTTTAAACGAAAATATTATGTTGGACCTAATTGGAAGCTTTTTAAAAATAGCTAGGGCCATGGTGAATTATATAGTAATTATTATGGACCTGAACGACATATTTTGATATTTGTGGACCTTTATAGCAAATTAGACAAACCTCAGGGGCCTAGTAGAATTACTGCTATTATTTATTTTTCATTTAGTTGATTTCATGTTGGGAGAAGAATTCCTAAATTGGTTGACTATTTTGAATCGAAACTTTAAAAGTGTGGGCCTAAAATATGAGTCACTTCCTAAATCGTAGTTTTTAGCACCCTTCACTATATTTTTCACTTATTATATTAATTGATGCTAGACAGAATTGAATGTACTATCTGAATTTTTAAACCAATAAATTTGATTCGCAAATTATTGCAATTAAAATGTATATATTTTCTAAAGCCAATTGCATGATAAATGAAGACGATTAAATCCCACATATTAAAATATCTTAAAATTAAAATCAAATTTTATATTTATATCTAGAGCAATAAGCATTGAGTATTTAATTGGGTTTTTTTAAAAATTCGATCCAAACAGTAATTTTTCTCTCGATTGATATTTGATATCTCAATTTGTAGCTAAATGAATAGTAGGACGGACAAATAATTTTAATTAAATTCAAGTAATGAAAAATAATTTAAATTGGAGGAGATTTTATCGTGGTCTAAAAATCTAGAGAGTTTGAAGTAAGCTGCCTAATTGAGTTTACTGGAATCATTAAGCTATGTTTGATTGAGCTAATCTAAATCATCGAGCCAAATAGGATATCTTAGGTGAATGCAAAATATGGGCAACATGATGTCATGCAGGATGTGTGATGCGAGAATTGGTGTCATGGGCCCTTGGCTTTAGAGCGGTTGCAATGGGTCGGGTTGCAGGTTGTTGGCCTACCATTGTCACTTAGTGTACGAGGAAGACGAATGACGCTGGAAAGCGGTGTGAGGCGGGCATGGTTGCTGGTCTGTGTTGTATGGTTGAACTTGGAAAGGTTTAGAGTGGCGAGGTATAAGGTTGCAGAGGTTTCGCATGAAGTAAAGCGGAAAATGGGTTCCAGGAGAAACACTAAAGGGAATAGGAATATTTTTTTTACTTAATAAGATGACTAAATATTAAAGAATTCTCATCTAAGGTTAGTCATACTATTCCCGATCCACGATATCGATTCTATTAGTTGATTCAAGGTGTCACTCGAACTTGAAATTTTATTTCGTCACGAATTGAATATAATTATAGTAGGCGTCCTCATCATATAAAGACCCCTTTACATTGGAAATAAGAAGTATAAATAAACACAAGAAACAAAATACTAAATACATCTTTAATATGTAAAAAATTATACTAATAAAATAAATATGGTGAATCTGTCTTGTCAAACCAGCTCTAAATCAAATGAAATCTCTTATGTACAAATATAGAAATCTGTAATCTGTCTTCAATCAATCCATGTCAACCCGATTTTGGATATTTAATTAACATCAAACAATTATGGAAGGAATCTCAGGCATGTTGTCAAGTGTCCCAATCACTATTGCTTTTGAATTTCTAATTTCCTTCTTTTCCTTGAACAGACAACTGTATTCTATTTCAAGCAACTCTGAATTTGCACTTTTATGTTTCATTTTTTAGCTCAATCTAGATGAACTTGTGACAAATTATTTATACTTTTCAGATATTCATGGAGCAGCTGGAAAGTGTTATGACTTCCATGAGGTACATATCCTCACTGAATTCAGTCGTGTACTTTTTGTTGAGTTTTATTGGCATATTTGTTATGTTCTTTGAAATTTGTCCTATGCTATTGTTTTTGGTAAATGCTCTTGCTTATCAAGGGAATGGATGTGGTGATTTTTATTTTAGCATTGAGGAGCTTTTGTCAAGGAGCCGGGATCAGTGCATTTCAGATTATGGTAAGACAGGTTGCTCCCAAGCTGTTTTACTTGTTCTTTTCTTAAAACATTCCTCATTTTGCTTGTTTTTTAGTTGTTATGTTTTTCAGATTTGTCACTTCTGGTGAAATACGTAAACGAGCAGAATTTTTTGAACCATTTATTGCGGGTTTGACAAATACAAGCGTTGATCAGGTTAGCACCATCACTCAAATTAATACAGTAGGATCTTCTACTTTGTTTTATTTAAAATTCTACATAGCTAGTTCATATTTGTGGAAATTTGTTAATAAGAAGTGACATTAGACAATAGACGATATGTTGTAAAGACATGTGGATGGCTACTTCTAAGGGATTATAGAAATACCTTATGAGGGATTAAAAGTAAGGGAAAAGGTGTTGGAGACATCTGTTAGATTGTGCTATGATATCTTTGATGGGTTTATTTTGATTAATTGAAATCTGTTTGAGTTCACTAGTTAAGCCCTTTATTTGTTTACTGTTTTTTTTCTTTCTTTCAATGCCACTTTTTGTCCCATAATATTTATTTGGAATAATTACACATATGCCACACAAAATTTTGAATTTTACTTGCATTCCACCCTTTTACATAATTTGAATTTAGGGGTGGCATGTATTTAAAAGGTGTAATATTCAAAGTTTTGTGTGTCATCTATGTAAATGTCCCTATTTATTTTTTATTAGCCTCTTTATTTTTGATGTTTATAATTCAATTTTTTGATTAGACTTAATGATAATTCATGTGAGTGATTGTGATTTTGGTGGCGGAATCAATTTTCTAATAAAGTAGCTGCTTCATGTGAGAATTCCTAGACCCTAATTATCCAAAAAATTCGTACACAAATTTTTCTTCCTGCCATTTGTGCATTCAGAAGATGAAGCGCTGATGAGTCTGTCAAATTGATATGACTTAACCGTCAACTTTTCTTTGAGACAGATTTGAAACATATTTTTCGTGTTAGAGGAGTTAACTTTAAGATTTCAGAGTTCTAGGGGGCTCAAAGGCTTCCTACAAATGCAAGAATTTATAGTTAATTGCCTATTTCTTCCTCGAAAAGTAAAACGTTTGATTAATGGAAGAGTTTAAATTAGCTAAACAATAGCATATTTGAATGGATGAGATGGAAGCGAAGGAAGAACTCTGTTAAGATCTTATGGTTTCATTATTCATGAAGTTGGTACTTTAATGGGAGTATTGAAATACCTTATGAGGGGTTACCAATAAGAAGAAGGGCTAAACCTGTAAAAGATGCAAAAGGACCAATATTAACATGTCTAAGAATTGTCACAACATCTTAATTCACTAGCTAGAACCAACTACAGCTGGCCACAAATTTCCAAAAAAAAAAAAAAAACTACAGCTAGCTACAGGAATGAATATTTCCAATTTGTAAATTACATCCTGGGCCTTGAGGTTGGGGGCCTATTACAAATTGCCCCAACTTTTGAATTAACTGCATCTGGGTCCTAAGCACATTACGGGAATTTTAGGATGGTCCGCCAGTTGTCCAAAATACTCTTGTGATTACATTTGTACCCCATTTGCCAACATCATTAACCCAGGTTACTCGCACTGTGTAGTTTAGTGATAGTAAGTATTTAAATGATTTATGTATTTTTTTAAAATGTTTTCTTTTACCCTAGGAGAGAGAGCTGTGAATAAGAACCAAAAAAAAGAAAGAAAAAGTGAAGTCTGAAAGAGCTAAGGTTATGAAGAGTATTTTATGCATTCCAAGTAATGTAGGGAGCTAATTGTAACTGACCAGTGACTTCAGAGACCAAAATGCAGCTAATTTGCATGTTTGGCCTCTTTGCAATGGACCCCCGACATCAGGGTTCTGATGTAATTTGATCATAATTGTTAGGGAACTCCTAAAAAAGTCATGAAGTTGGAAAAAAAAATGGCTTCTTGCACATAATTTTTAAATACTTCATACTTGTGACACAAAAACTTGATACAACTTCTCTACCGTAAGCTGAAGTTGTAATTTTGGCAGTCATTAAGGTGAAGTCCAGATAACAATTGATATTAGTTCAATTTTCTTATGGCAACAAACACGTGAAGAGTCGGTGCTTATTCCTCGGTCAAGATGGTGAGGTGCATAACATTTATAGGCTCTGACATTATCGTGAAGCTATTTTTTGTTCATTTCTGAAAGAATTGACGGATCATTTATACACAGAATTTCTACGAGCTGGGATCTGTTTTTACACCATTCTCATTGAATTCCCCAATTTAATTCGGCTAGGATCCGTTTAGGTGCCTTTGTCATTAATCCTTTTACAAGTCATACCTTGTCTGACAGAGAACTCGCTGCTCGTGTTATGTTGCTTTGTATATCTATGCTTGAACTATTTTTCCTGCTTGATTTGCGCACAGCTCTCATCCTAATGCTCTGTCAAAACAGTTCTGCAAGTCATCTGTGGAGCCGATGGGAGAAGAGTGTGATCATGTACATATCATTGCTATGACTGATGCCCTGGGTGTGTCCATACGAGTAGTATACCTCGACCGTAGCTCATGCGACAAAGGCGAACTTGCCGTGAATCATCACGACTTCATTCCGACTGCTGCTTCATCCGTGGGGAGCAGTTCGTCATCATCTGCGTCGGGCAACATAACAGAGCCTTTCATAACCTTGTTATACCGTCCTGGCCATTATGACATTCTGTATCGCCGATGATTTTCATGCTCACAGGTAAGCATCGTCGCCACCTTATCGAAACTCTCTTTCTAATGAAGAAAATATTTATGTGATTCTCCGCTACAGGCTGCCAAACTTGGATCGACTGACCGGATAAACTGCTGCGAAAAGTTGCTTGCAAAAACTCAATTTTCTTTGAGATCACTCCAACCTGTTAATATCAATTTGCTTTCAATAACAAGCAGAGACGGTTTAAAACTCGAAGATATCAATACTTTTTGTTGGTTCCAAACTTCTGGTATGGATACCACCTGCAACTTGCATTTTTATTTTTATCTTTTTTTTCATCATCGTCAATCTAACTTTAGATTTTAATTCTTTGGCATCAGTTATTGATCTCTTCTTAGGAGTCTTGTAGGAAAAGTATGTTTTCTTCCCAGTATATTGGAACAGTAGGTTTAAATTTTGTTTGGAGACCAGTCTCTTTGAGGATTTTGTCATCAAATTTTTTTTTATGGAGAAATACGTATATATCATATTTACTAAATATTATACTTAATATTTTACAAAGAATTTTAATCACAAATTGCATTTTATGCATCCTGTTCAAATTAACTTCTTGTCATCATTTTTTGTTTCATTTAAGTCGATAGCGTGGATTTGAAATATCTATTTAAGGAGAAGTTATTGGGTTCGGACGACGCACCGTCCGGAACCCAATCAGGTCCGGGCACACATGACGCCCTCTGATTGGGCGTCCGAACGGTGCTCCATCCGCACCCAATAATTTTTTCTATTTAACCTTAAAACAATAGTTTAGTAATATATTAATATTTATTAAATATAGTATTATATATGTAATTTCATTTTTAAAAAGAATTACTGGTGTCTACTTATTTAAGATTTTTTCTTCTGTAAGACTATTTAAGATCAAAATATATAATGTGAGGAAATCCGCTTAGGGCTGTTAATGATTTTATCTAAAATTGAATTTAAAATTTTTATTTCATGTCTGATTTAATTCAATATATGAACAAGAGTTTGATTCAATTGTGATTAGAGTTATATTTGTGCTGTTATTATTGATTTGACCTCTTATTAATTTTTAATTTTTTCAGTTAAAATATTAAATATAAATATTTTTATTTATTTATTTAATTGAATTATTCTAGGGGATTTACATACAGAACACTGAATTCATCACAAAATATGTATTTCATCATCTTTTAGTAAATAGTATATATATTATATTTAATAATAAAAATGTAAAATTCATAAGTAGAGTAATTTTATTTTTAAAATTAATTTTGATAATTGAAAATAGAAAATCGATATTCTATTAATTGAAAATAAAAATTATAATGTAGTTGATCATTAGGTTATTGTAAAAAAATTGTTCAATATAGTTTGATTTGATTATATGTCAACTCAAAATTAAATTAATAAATTTGAAAATTGCTTGTTAGTTAATTTGAATTGTGTTAATTTTAATTTGATTCAAAATTTTATTTAACTTTGAGTTAATTTTTGGGTCAAGTTAATAATTCTTACATCTAATTATAGAATATACTTTGGAGAATTATTTTTTTAAATCCAAGCGAGAGATGTATTCGTTTGAGTCAACTTGTGATTAACTCACTTGAAGGACGCGGATCGGTGGGTGGCAGAAGAGTGAAAGGCGTTGGGATTCAACTCACCAAAAAGTTAATGATATTATAAATAAATTTAAAAATTATGATATAATAATTTAATTAAAATATTATATAATTATGTAATATATGTTAGTTACCGTTTGCTTTAAAAAAATATAATTTAGAATTGTATAATGAGAATTTAGAATTGTAATACGAATCTAATATTACTGAACTAGTAACTTTGTGTTATATTATGACCATAAATCAGTGTATATACAGACAATACATTATATACAAGAATTTCATATGAAAATTTTATGATAATATAAATATAAGAATTTCAATAATAAATAGTATTACAACACAAATCAGTGACTTGCTAAAGGTATCCTAACAGTTTCGCTTTTTTTAATACGTACAATTATATGTAATGTACATAAGAATTCCGTTGGGCTTTTAACTTTGAGTCGCTAGCAGCTCTAAATTCATGCCTCAGATTACTCAGATTATATTTTTCAAATTTAAAAAAAATAGTAAAAAAAGTCTTACTATTGAACGTGAGTACTAAATCAGAACCAAAATAATACAAATTTAAAAAATAAAAATAATAAAAATAAATAAATATTTTTAATTTTATTTCAGCACAAATACTTTATGCAAAATTATTATTAAAATTTATGAAAAATTATTGAAAATATTTTATTATTTATTATTATTATTATTTGGATGGTTGATGGGACGGCAACAAATCCATTCAGCATGAAGCACGTAGTGAAACCAATCACAACAAGCCACATCATCAATTCGCCCACCATCATGAATCCAGCAGTCATCTCGCATGCGAACTTTTTTCTTCATCCATCCGTCCGTCCACTTCCTGAAATATAAGCGGTCGGATCTCCTTCACCCGCATAGAACTTCCCCTCCGTTCTTCCTACATTTTTTTTGTTTGCGAACTACGCCATTCATCTTCCCTTCGTGATTTCGGAATCAGAGTGATTTGTGTGATCACCGATGCTGGAAATCAAGTAGCCGTTAACCCTCGTCGCAATCTCTCGTGCTGTTCACGCGGCAATGGCTACTCGAAGGAAGACGTCGTCAATTGCCGAGAAGCCGCCGCAAGGGGATTCCCGGCCGTGGCCATCGGCAGCGACGGAGGATCCGCCGCTGGCGCCACCAAAATACGGAGTCGTTCTCGCCGTGTCTACCGCCTGCTTGTTGCCTTTCTTCTATTTGCTATTTGTGCGCTACGAGATTGAGGGGGAACTGAGGCGGTCAATTTCCATTTGCGCTGCGATGAGCTTCGGCGGGTTCCTTGTTACCCTCAGGATGATCCCAGTGGCCGCGCGGTACGTCCTGAGGAGGAATCTCTATGGTTACGACATCAATAAGAAGGGAACGCCTCAGGGAAACGTCAAAGTGTTCGTATTTGTCTCTCCTAGCCATCTTCCCTTCTTTGCTTTTCCTTTTTGAATTTGTTTGTCGACTCCAAGACTTAAATGGATCGAGTCATAGTAAAGTTTCCTCCCTGATTAGTATAGGAATTGGAAAAGGGAACCATAATGAGACTCCTCTCCTCCACAATAGAACTCCAACTAGACTTATATCAAAATCAAGGGCTAAACCTGAGAGTAGAAGTTGCTCAGTTATTGCACTTTTGTGCCTTTCAGGCCTGAAGAAACAGGATTATGTGTGACAGCATATAAAATCAAATTTTAGGCTCCACTTGATAGGAGTATGGTTTTGAGTTAGTTTGAGTTGTTTATAGGATGACAAGAGAAAGAAAATTATTTTAATATTATGATGAGAAACAGAGTTATTTTAATGCAAAAAATTTGTGTTGGATATAAAATTAA
Organism: Apostasia shenzhenica; assembly: GCA_002786265.1. Taxonomy (NCBI): domain Eukaryota; kingdom Viridiplantae; phylum Streptophyta; class Magnoliopsida; order Asparagales; family Orchidaceae; genus Apostasia; species Apostasia shenzhenica. Next base: position 1,995,142 of record KZ451988.1, read on the forward strand.
ATTAACGTCTGTTGAATGATGTGTAGGACTTGAAATAAAGTTATTTTTAATGTTTGAAATTTGTGTATGATGTGATTGTTTTTAATATTAAAATTTGTGTTGAATATAAAATAAATACAAAAAAATTAGTGAGTGTGACTTTAAGATGGACTTTAGGCGTTTTGGGACCCCTACCATAAAGGCTTAGTAACCTTCAACTGTTAGAATTTCTATAGAAATCCATGCTTTGTGGTACCTTGTCAAATGAGCATATGTGGTACCTTGAGAATATGCTAAATCCATGCTTTGTGGTACCTTGTGAAATGAGCATATGTGGAACTTTGAGAAATGAGCATATGTGGTAACGTTTGAATATTGGCTTGAATCGACCTAACATTTACCTTATTATGGAAAGGGAAATTAGGCTTCATCAACCTTAAGAATAGGTCAAGTTTACTGTTTACTTGAGAACTCAAGAGTCTCTCCTGGTTATCTTACATCTCTGCTCACCCATCCAATATGAATAGTTCAGTTGTTTTGAAGAGATCTAATATAGATAATAGAATGGCCATTTACAATGATTGTGGGGAATAAGTTCATAAACACAGTGTAACATAGCTAATACATATAAGGAACATGTTCTACGCTCAACACCTTAAGTGAAACATGAATATTTGTTATGTTCAGATTACAGCATAAGTATGAATTATGAAACTCCAGGGAGCAAAGACTAATGAAGATATTTTCTTGTTGATTTTTATTAGATATGTTGGAAAGATTGATATTTTTGAATAAAGCTGCATCTAAAATACAAGCCAGGAAATTTTCACTTATAATATAAGATACTTATTGGACTGAGTACTTTATTTGCCTCAAAAGAAGATTCATAAGTAGTTGTTAATGAGGTTGAAGTTACCAAATTTAGAAGTCGCTTGTGCTGTATTATTTTGGTCTACACACAAAAGCTGATACCATTCAAGACCATGGAAATTTATGAGAAACAGAGGAAATCAGCCAGTGTAACAAGTGGTAAGATGAATTATCCAGGAGGAAAACAACTCACCAATATCTGGTGTTCGAGAAGAGGCTTAGTAGTCTATGACCCAAGGCGTACCAGAGGAGAAGGTTGCATTCAACTAGATAGATATTCTTGAGATTGTTGGAGGTGGAGATTTTATTTAGCCCAGGAGATCATGACAAAAGCTTATTCAGTGGAAGCAAGACCTGATGGATTAGAACTTACAGTTTTAGGAGTGGAAACATGTTGCGTTTGGAAAAGGTTAACCAAACTTCTCCCAAAAACAGTTATGTGAACTGTTGTTATGATCATAGTTGGCACATGGAGGAATGGTGTTGCTATCACAGCCCTAACCTCTAGCACAACCACTAACTGGGTGTAAGCACTAGCATGACTACCTTCTAGTACTAAGAACAAGGGTGGGCTACTTAGTAGTAGGCTGCAAAGTAGAATGATGCTCAATAGCACCAAATGCAATAGTGTTATACTTAGGATCAAACTATCAAATGCCAACTAAGATTGAACTCACTGTGATGAGCTTTCATCACATAGCAGGCTAAGTGGTTAAAAGATATGTACAATAGCACCTCATCTCATTTGTTCTATAGTGTTTGTAATAATTCTGGACAAATAAATTGCCAAGTGGAGGAGAATAGGTTGGAGTAGAGAGCGTAAGCACACATGACATTGCTATCCTAAACATAAATGGGGAAGAGAGTCTGACATGGGTAGCTTACCCTTGAATCATTCTAGTGGACGTGATAGAAAGCTCCAATCTTGGCGTTTATATAGGACAACATTGTCTAAAGCTTACTATTTTTACTTATATTACTGTGTCATTCATATTAAAAGAAAGAGAATTAAGTTGTGTCATCTTATGGAAGCTAACGAGAAATTTGAAGGCCCTCCACCTTTGGATATAGTTCATGCTATGAAGTTCAGTGGTGGAACAAATAGAAGAGGGTTTAGATTGAATGAGAGATGTATAAGAGAAAGTTGCGTAGTTGAAGAAGAAAATGAGTGTTGATTATTACAGGTTGCATATTTTAGGCAAGGGTTGTTGATTACATGCTACATATTTTAGGCAAGGGTTGTTGATTACATGAATGAGTGAATTTACAAGTAGGCCTTACAGTTTGGAGGTATGCTGTAGATGTAGGATTTGATCTAGATTTGATGAGGGACATGGCTTACACTGACTTTGAGGCCTTGTTTGGTGAGGCCTTGTTTGGTTGAGGGGAAAAAACACCAAATTCTTCCAAAAATACTCAATATTTTATATTTATTTCACATCATACATAAATTTAAATATTAAAAATCAATTTTATTGCACATCTTATATAAATCTCAAACTTAAAAATTAACTTTATTTCACATACCATACATACTTCAATAAAAAAAAATTAATTTTATTTCATATTTAACACAATTTTTAATAATAAAATAACTTTATTTCACATCATAATATTAAAATATATTTCTTTCTCTATTTTAAAAAACTTCAAATATTTTCAAAATATACAAGGCCTGAGAGTGAGTTTATGGTACACCATTAAGCTATTGAGTGGATAATGAATTGGATTATGTTGGTACTTATAGGGTTAGCAGGGCTTAATGTACTTTTGTGGCACATGGTGATTTGGGCTTATGGGTCTTACGGTGGAAGACACAACAGATTTGTGTGGATTTATAGGGATGGATTTGGAAGGAGGAGGATCCATGATAATGATGCGGAGAAAGTGACTTGAAGGTTGCAACGAATGTATTGATAAAGGCACCAGTGGATTGGTGGATGGGAGGAAACAATGTCCGAATATAGGCAAGGCCTACTCCGATATGATTTTGAACCCTAACTACGTTGGTTCATTATAAGGAATAGGTCTCCTATAAATAATAGAACCAAACACAATGTTTCTATAATACAGGAGACATCGTGTTTGGTTCTCCTATTATTTATAGGAGATCTCTTCATTCTAATGAATGGAGTACAACATATTAAAACTCACGTTCAACATAATTAGCACATGTAATAAAACATGTTTTAGTATTTGCAGCACTCTGGCAAACTCTCTTTTCTGTGAGAATCAGTATCTATTTTTGTAAGGCTGAATCAGAGTATCATAATCTGAAGAGATAACAGCAGACATTTTTTTTTGAAAATCATAGCAGTTGACATTTTAATCCATATGCTGAATGCATTTGTTTGGTATTATTTTAGCTGGTGAACTAAGGTAAGCACTTCATTACTTTTCTGTAAACTTCTATTGACTAGAAAATTGTTATGTTTCTTCATAAATTGCAGAGAACCACAAAAATAACATCCTTACGACCAATAAGAATGTCTACTGACTGGTAGTCATTTATTGTTTACCTATTGTACTTGCATCATTATATTTCTATGAATTTTGATTCATTATTTCTTTCTGTTTTCCTTTTAGGCCTGAATCATTGGGTATAGTCATTGGAATTGTCTACTTGGTGATCGCAATATTGTTTCAGCATTTCAATTTTACAGCGGACTCCAATGTATGTTTGTCATATACACAGACACTTGGTATCCAGTGGATATTGATTGTGTTCATTACAATTTCCTTTTGACCTTTGTATTCTACCTCATTAGTTTGTTTTTGCTTTCACTAGATATAGGGATATGTTTTTTTATTTGTTACAGTTGTGGAGTCATTGCAATTATAGATTCACCTTGCTGCTGAGTTTTTAGAGCTTGATTTATGAACTGCTATTACAAGCAAGATATGAAATGCCAAAGTTTATTACCTTCAGTACGGTTGCTGAAAGGGAAAGATTGGAGTAGCTTGACATTTTTGAAGCAAAACTATGCTAAAGTGGCTCTGATTTTGATTGATAAAGACTTTATTCATTCTTGCAGTGGCTCGTTGAATACAATGCAGCTCTAGCATGTATTTGCTTCATGACTCTGCTTGGCTTTGTTGATGATGTTCTTGACATTCCTTGGAGAGTGTATGATCTTCCCTTACTAATTATGCATCACTGTACCATTTTTGTATGTTTGTGTGAATTTTATAGATTTGGAAATAGATTAACATATATTCACATTTAACTGCTATTTATCCTTTACATTGTTTGCCAAGTGACTTCCATCTTGAAATCATGATTAATTCATGCACGCAGTAATTTAATTTGTTTTATGTAACAAGAGAAATATAATGTCACAATCTTGGGCTGATAATTAGTTAATAATTTTTCTTCCCACCTATATTTGGTAAAGGCTACAAAGGTAAAGGTTGCCCTTTGCCCTTTTGCGACCAGATGATCACGGGTTTGACAAGTAAGTCGCTTTAGTTAAAATAAATGGACTGCTGCTTACAATGGACACCTTCTATTTTATGCTCTCAAGTGAGGAGCCTTTGGCATGGAGATGCCCTTTTGTATTTGATTATTGTATCTAACTGTCACGTTTGAATAGATGGCACACAGTAACTTGTTATTTGATGAACAGAAAGTTGGTACTTCCATCATTTGCCGCACTTCCATTGTTGATGGCATATGCAGGACATACAACAATAATCATACCAAAGCCTCTAGTCCAGTATGTTGGGGTACCAGTCCTGGACTTAGGTATGTGGTTGATTCACCCTTTGATGGCATATATGTCTACAATATGATTTCCTTATTTGTTGTCTTAATTTTTTTTATATCAAGTCTTTTTTTTAATACTGAACAAAGTATGTCCTCAGATGTAATTTATACATAAATTTTTCCTAACTTTAAAATCTTTGCATGTTACTGTACAATGATAGGTTGGATATACAAACTCTACATGGGCATGCTTGCAGTGTTTTGCACGAATTCTATCAACATACATGCTGGTATCAATGGCCTTGAAGCAGGACAAACTGTTGTCATTTCAGCTGCAGTAAGAAAAAGGCCACGCATTTTATGTTTGTTGCATTCAGCTTCTGGCTTCTTATCATGCTAACAGATAATTTTAAGTGAATTATTGTTTGTTCGTTTATAGATCCTTATACATAACGTGATGCAAATTGGCGCATCATCCGACCCTGAATATAAGCAAGCTCATGCATTTTCTATCTACCTAGTGCTTCCCTTGTTGAGCACTTCGTTGGCTTTGCTTTGTTACAACTGGTATGGGTTACTTAGTAGTTAGAACTGTTTCACTATATGTTTTTCAGAAGTTATTAGCTACAATTAGTTAATTTTAGTGTTTGAACTGAATCCAGGTTTCCTTCTTCTGTTTTTGTGGGTGACACATATACATATTTCGCCGGAATGGCCATGGCTGTAGTTGGCATACTAGGTCATTTCAGGTTTGTACTTTTCCAATGTGCTTTTGAAAATATCAAGAGATGCTACAAGTTTTCGTGAAAGCTGTCCTCTATTTGTCTTTTGCAATCTGGATTCTAACTGCTGGAGAAGTTTGTTGAGTTACAGTCAGTGTTGACACTCAAAATCTTAAAAGTTCTGTTTTAAGTTCTAACTTGTGAATAAACAATTCATGCCAAGCCGGCAAAACCTCTGAAGCTATTACCAATTTTCCTTATTCTTGCTGAAGCATTTTCATTTTCCCATTTCATGGTCAGGTGTGATGGATGTAATGGTTCATCCATACTTTCATTTCCCTGTACCCAGGTCATAGTTTGGTTTTTGGAGACCCCTTTCCATACTACGTGATGTAAAAGTTGCACTTATCACCTTTCCTCAGATATCTCGATGATGAGAACCATGTACATCAGGCTTTCCCCTTTTAAGGACTTACTCATCCCTTCATGCTAAACATCTTCCTCTTCATCCAAATAGGTCTCTTTGAATTTATTGCTGATTACATGACATGGCATTTGTCGCCCATGATTTTCATCAGGGATATCTCATTTGTACTTCTACTTTGTTTTATAAGTGATTCGTGATATTTGAAGTTTGTGACAAAAAGAAGCATATCAAGTTAAATGTGAAAATTTCTTACATCCAAATGTTATATGGGTGTGAGTTTTGAGCACTTAGATAGCAAAATATTCACAAGACTATTATACCTGAAATATGGATGGTCAGATGTATGAGTAATTGCATTAGAGTGGATTGCATTATAAGCTTTTATCAAGAAAAAGGCTAGTATGGTGCCTATAGAGGCTGTATAGTTATCCATGTTCATTGATCTTGACTCATGTGTACTTAGAGAGAACGGTACTTTACATTGTGTTAAATGAAGGAGATAAATCCATATATTTGGCACCAGCTAGTTTTTGTTGTTGATACATCATGGTCGAATTTATTATACGTAAGGTACTATCAATTTTCTAATAATGTTGACTGATGATGGTTAGTTTCATCTAAATAAAAGTAACTTGTACTCGTGTCTATGTTCTATTAATTTTAAGAAACTATTTGTTCATTGCTTCAATTTTTCATTTTTTTTTTAAGAAGACAACTTTAGGCCAATGGATTTGAGATACATTCACAAGTTGTGCTTTCTTTCTTCCTCCAAAACTTTTGGTTGTAGACAAGTTTCCTTGGTTAAACTTGCAACAACCTTTCTTCTTTTGGCCATTAAGATTGCTAAAACTACAGCATATGAACGTCAAGTTTCATTTGCTAATGCTTAATACTGCTAATGTATTTTATTTCTGAATTCAATCGGCATACTCAAGTTATGTTAAAGAAGTGATTAAAGTTTCATAACCTGTTGCATACAATATTGAGGATTTCATTGTTACTTTTCCTAACATTTTGATTGGGAGGCATGCGTGTCTTCTATGGAATACATAGTCAATTAGTCACCAGTCTATACTGATGATTTTATCTGTTTTCACATTAAAACCTGACTCAAGATGTGTTCCTTTTGAATGATGAAGCAACAGTATGACTTTCTTTCTCTTATCTTCATAGCATGTTCTGTGCAATGTCGCTTTTGTTGTACAAGCTTTCGACTACCATTTTCTTATTTAAGTGGTGTTGCTTGATTGATTACTTACAGTTAAGAGACTACTGCATCCACTTTTCTCCGTTGACTTATTACATGTTGCTACTTGCAGTGAGACTCTTCTACTCTTCTTCTTGCCTCAAGTCCTGAATTTCCTTTATTCGTGTCCTCAGGTATGCACTTGTCCAGATGATTCCTGTCAGCTTCCTGGTTGTCTCAATAGGCATATAATTTTAGTTTATTAATTGTGTTAAATGTTACCAACTGACCAAAAAATTTAATAATTTTATATTCTTACACTCCAATTTGCTTTGCAGCGATTTATTTTTGTTCTACTTTATACTATAGATAATTCAAGATTATCAAAGTTCGAACTTGAGATGTTTTATTGTGATATCATATTAAATATTCGGTCACCTATTAACCTCAGATTGTTGGTTATGACTCAAAAATAATTTTATATTCTTACATATTAGTTTTTCTTTTTTTTTTTTGGTTGCGCAGCTTTTTAAGATCATTCCATGCCCCCGACATCGTCTCCCTCGGTATGTTTGCAACTAATTCTAGATACACAATCAAAAAAAAAAAAAAAATCCATATACTCTTTCATGTTGCTTTCAACGGGATGCCTGTGATCTCTGTTTATACAGATTTGATCCTAAAACTGGACTGCTTACTGGAACTAAAGATGGGACGCTTGTCAACCTATTTCTCAGATTATTCGGGCAGTGCTCGGAAAAGACACTTTGCATCAGGCTTTTAATTTTCCAGGTCTTTCGTTTTATCTTCTATTTCAATATAAATTTGCAGTTAGTTATCACACCATGTGGCAGGAAAATGGATGTTAATTTTGAGTAAAAGTTATAGTGTTAATATTCTTTAGAAAATAAGTTGTACACATGTTAAAACAATCCCTTTAAAATAGAAATTAACACGAATGAAACTCTGAGCACGACTTATTTTTCCTAGATTTAAAAAAGAATACTGTTTAGTATTGAATTTTGGTTCCCAGTATTGAGAATATCAAATAAGTTTTTTTTTTCTCTCCATATATTCAGTGAACTAAATTATGAGTTAGGATTAGGCTTGAAATTCAAGCTTTGGGCTGTTTGTTGTGTTATTTTTAATTGGTATAAAAGATAATTCTAATGTAATATTTATGTTATTTTCTGCAGGCTTTTTCATGCCTCCTATGCTTCTGGCTGAGGTACATCTTTGCAGGTTGGTACAAATGAATCTGCCTCATTGTAGTGCTTGGAAACACATACAGATTGCATTCATTCTGGCATTCAAATGTAAAATCTAGTTATTTAAGTTATAATTTTTATTTTCATATTAGTTTGGCCCCCAATTTGTTGTTGAGAGGCAAAGCAGCTTTGCTTGAGGAGCCCCTTTTTTTTTTAATATAATATAAACTCAACACGAGAAACGCTCCATTTTCCCATTAAGGCGGAACCTCAACCTGTGCTCGAGAGATAGCCGTCCATACACTAATAAGGGATGTGAAACTCATTGAAGGAAAAACAGCTATTTTAAAAAGAATCATATTTTGTTTATAAATTTATCATAAACCTGTATGAAAATGTTATGCTTTAGATGTTTTTCATGTAAATAAGTATGTTTTCTTATGTCATGTGCATAAGATTATGAAGCTCAAATGGATCCTGAAATTCACGAAAGCTTAATTGAAATAGGGACGAAACCGTGTTCTCTTAGCACAGTAGGGAAACGACGTGTCTGGTTATTAGGTGATTTCATATTCAAATTATATTATTATTATAATTTTGAAATGGAATGAAAAAAAATGTGATTTTCAGAATAAAATAGACAAAACATATAGAAGTTCTAATGGTTATTTTTTTTTTTGTAAATTCAATTGTGGCATGTTAGTAGTATTTCTTTTTCTTTATATGTGAGTTTTATTTGACATCCAAAATGCAGTGGTTGAAAAAAAGATGACATGCTAGTTGATTGCACCATAGTTTTAAATTTACTTGAGATTTAAGTATTGATTGTTGTACAATAAAAATAATTAATGTGTTGTGAATATACCATTATAATAAAGAATATTTAAATGTGAATAATTAAATGTCACATGTGTGCTATGTACATAATTTATTGTGTGCTTTGCTTGTGCGATAAGATTTAAAGCTCGTTGGTTTGAAATATTTTTTTGATTTAATATAAATTTTAATTATAAAAATTAATTTTATTTCACATTCAATATAATGCATATTTTGTAATATTAAAGTTATTTTTTTATTAAATTTAAAAAATAAAAAATATATATTTTTTGTTTAAAAAAAACTCGGTGCTGAATGCTGGCCTGCAAAGAAGAAATATACAAATAAAATAAATATTGCAGAAATGAGAATGCTAAAGTGGATGTGTGAATATACACGAAAGGATAGAATGAGAAATGAATATATCAGAAAGTAAGTTGGTGTTGTAACAATTGAGGATAAATTTAGAGAAAGTCGGCTTAGATGGTTTGAACATATAAATCGTAGGCTGATTGAAACTCTAGTTAGAAAAATTGAGTTATTAGATTTTGCCCATGTATAAAGAGGAAGAGGAAAACTAAAGAAGATATGATAAGAAATTATAAAGAGTGATTTTAGTTACTTAGACTTAGATAAGAATTTGGTAACTGATAGAGCGCAATGGAACAAAGAATTTATGTAGCCGACCCCACCTAGTGAGATTAAGGCTTGGTTGTTGTTGTTGTTGTTGTTTGTTATTGTTTAAAAAAAACTCGAATTAAATGAAACTTTAGAGTGTTATTGCGAGAGGAGGTTAAAGCAATGTCATAAGTGGGGGAAATTATTGTGTTTGAATTTTCGGTGCACAACGAGCTGGTCTTGTTGACGGCCTATATTCGGGGAGGTCTTCGCATGCGTTGTTGGGTGATAACAACATAGGAATGCTACTAAGGGGGCATTTGGTTCAATGTTATCTTGATGTTATGTTATGTTATTTAGAGAAGACAATTGTTTAGTTTAATGACATCTACAAATAATCTTCTATTTGATTATAAAATTATTAGTCAAAAGATAATATCTAGATGTCATGACATCTAGATTACATGACATAACACCAAGATAACAACGAATCAAACGCCCCCTAAAATTTCTTTTTTTTTTTTTTCGCTTTGTATGAATAATTTTTTATTTTTTATATGTATTTTTTTGTTTTGTACGGCTATTTTTCAACTTTCTATTTATATTATTTTATATAAATATTTTTATACTTGATGTAAATATTTTGTATCGATATTTTTTTATTTAGTATAACTATTTTTTATTTGTATAAAGTTTTTGTGTTGTATAGGCTTCTTTTTTTATTTGTATAAGCATTTGTATAGATAAATATCATTCAGATTTTTTAGACTATAATTGGGTAATATTATGTAAATTCATAATTTTAATTTTTTTTTTCAATTTAGTCCTGAGGTTCGATGTTATCTTGTTGTTATGTTATGTTATATAGAAAAAATAATTATTTAGTTTAATGATATCTACAAAGATTTTTCTATTAGATTATAAAATTATTAATCAAAAAATGACATTTAGATTATATAACATAACACCAAGATAACATCGAACCAAACGCCTCCTAAATTATTTTTAACCAATTTCGATAATTTGCCCTGCACGCGAGTGCTCAGCCGCCTTGCGAGTTCTCATTGCTCTGCGTGTGAGCGCTCGACCAGTTCTCATTGTCGGCAGCTTGCAGCCTCTTTGGCAAACTTGCTCAAGCTCGCCTCTTGGGCTATAATTTGATTGATTTCGAGCAAGTTGGAAGCAATTTGAAGTCAAAAATTTTGAGTTTAGCTCCGCTCAAAATCGATCCAAAATCGAAATAGAATATGATTCGAGTTGGCTTGGCTCGAAACGACTTGATTCTGAGCTTGCATGAATCATGATTTAAATCAACTAGTAATTGTAAAAAATATAAAAAAATTATGTATCCTAAAAGATTTTGATTCTTAGATCTCGAAAAAATAAATTTTAAAATTTCTTCACTCTACCACTAAACTACTAGTTAAGTTGTATATAATAATATTTCATATATATCATATATATTAAAATTATTTGTATTAGATATATAATTTCTAAGAAAATCAAAATCAGCTTAAAATGAACTTCAAGCTAAAGTCCCTAGCTTATGATTCGATTCAAAATTTAAAATCTATTTCGAGTTGATTAAAAAATTGAATGAGCTTTGAGTTTCGAATATTTTTAACAACTCTACTCGCCTCTGTGCATCCCCTAAGCAAGTCGATACTGTGCGTAACTGCGGCCTTGTGTGCTTAGGAGGCCTTGCATTGGCCGTACACTACGGTGGCTCTACGCAATGAGAGATGGGGAGAGGGAAAGAGAGGGGGAATCGTATAATAGTAATTTTCTATTTAACTAATAGTTTTTTGATTGAAGGACCGTGATGAAATATTTTGAAAGCTTGTGAACTCTATTGAAAGATTTTTAAAATTATGGATAAGTATAATATTATCTAATAACTTTGATGGTAGTCAATAAAGATCATTTTATCTAAAATATTGATGTACTTTTTAAATTAGCTAAATCAATCTACTAATTAGAGAAAATATTATTATTAAGTCTCTATTGATACAAATATATATATTTTTGCATGTTTTCTCAAATTAAAAAATTAATTTAGTTAATTTGAAAACTAACAGAACGTAATTGTATATAGGTTAGAGTTAGAGGGACCTAATTGTTATTAATTTAAGCAAAAAATGTCCATATAAATAAGAAAAAAAAACTTTCAATTTGCTACACTTGGGTCCCACTCCCACTTGCCAACAAGAGATGCGTCACTCCCTTTCGTCCTTTCAGTTCGAGCTATTTTTTTAGCTCAATATAAATTTTAATTATAAAAATTAAATTTATTTCACATTCAACATAAATATGAATATTAGAATTAATTTTATTACATATTTTACACACTTTTTAATATTAAAATAATTTTTTTCTCATTAAATTTAAAAAATAAAATATATTTTTTTTTGTTAAAAAAAAAAAGTTAAAAACCAAACAAGGTCAGGAGAGAGAGAGAGTGAGAATATTTGAGATATTTTATAAAATTTTAATATGAAAAATTTAAAATTATATCTAATTTAGGAATTTAATTATCAAAAATATAAATCTATGCAACAATAATATGCTCTAAAGTAAAGAAATTATTTTTTTCTTCTTCTTAATTAGCTGCAAATTATTTTTATTATATTTGCCCCTATAGTTGTAAGATTGCATCTGAATTGTAATCAAATTAAAAACCAGTTCTGCTGATTTTTCATACATTTTTGCTGAGATTATGTTCTTTGTGGTTTCTTATATTTTTTTTTATTTGTTTATTTTTATATAAATATCATCTAGGAATTTAAGATTAGAGGATAATATTGCACAATTTCATGACTTAAAAATTCTTTATCTAGATTCTTAAGTATCGATTGAGATGTTAAAGTCGATATAAATATTTCAATCAAGTTCTTTTTAATAAAGTGAATTGTGGGTTTTTTATTAAACTTGAGAGTAATAGAGGTAAGTATTCATATAATTTATGAGAGTTATAAAAATATGAAAAAATTCTTTTTTTTTAATAAAATATGAAAAAAATTTTGATAAACTTTTAAAGTTCATTTGTAATTATATTTTAGCTGAATTTTTTAAAATTTTAATTTAAACCTTTAAAATTTTAATTAGAAACTTAAAAGTAAAGAAAAATAAGAATTTAATAAGTCTCAATAATTTTAAAATAGAGACCTAAGTGAAGCATATCAAAACATGAGAATTTGTTTTTTAAAAATGTACATGTGGACTAATGTGTAATTATTAGTGAACTATAGGAACCTGCCTGCAATGTTTTCTAAATGTAATTTTGAGTTGAGTTTGAAAAACAAATTTTTTTAGGTGATTTATGTTTAATTAAATTTAAATTCAATTTTATTTAATATTTATTTATTTTATATTTTTCTAATCTATTTATATTATAATATAAATAGATTAGAAAAACCTAAAATAAAAATAAAAAAATAAAAAAATATTCAAAAATATACAAATAAAAAAAAGAAGTCAATCTAAAAAAAACTAAAAAAAAAGAGAATATAAAAATAATTTGTGAATGCGCTTCCTCCGTCTCTCGCTGCCAAATTCTCGCCCTGCTGTTCGTACCAGTTTTCGTCGGCCATTTCCTTCCTCGACGGGAATCCAGGGCTTGCAGGGGCTCGGAAGTATCTCCGGCATTGTCGATTCGCCGGAGGGATCGGCCGTGGGCATTGACAGCCGTGTGTTTTGAAGAGGGTTGGCCACGCCGGCAATGGTGGGTGGCGGATTCTGTTACGCGATGGATCGGAGGCAGTGCTCGCGGTCAGGGCCATGGAAGGGCAGGTGCCGCGCCTGCCGGCGCTTATGAGGCTTCTGCACAAAGAAGGGCCGTAGCTACGTTTTCAGAATGCATCTCATGAAGCTGGAAGATTCTCCTATGTTCAGAAAGCAGGTGAGCGCACACTAAGTCTTGTTTACAGCCGATCATGGCCTTCTTTCGTGATTCTTGTGCATTTTCTTTTTGTTTATATATGATTTATAAAACCGGAACATTATAGATAATCCAATCTGAAAAAAAATAAAATATCCTTCAATAATTGTTGAGTTTTTAAAAATTTAATTTTTGAGAAATATCATAAAATTTATTTAATCTTTTCTCAAACATTTACAGAATATTTAGGTGAGGTGATAGTCTCAATATATATCAATAAGTTTGATTTAATTTTAACTCAAAATTTAATTTAAATCAATTAGCTTGATGCAAATAAGATACAACTTTTAAATAGCACAATTATTTTGGCCTTAACCTAGATATTATGATATAATTGAAGCAAATGCATACCTGCCTTTTTGGAATCTCTGATTTTTTGATCAATAGTTAAAATAAAAAAAAGACCAAAGTTTTATTCTTTCAGCTAAATATGCTCAAATGAGTTAGAGAAATCATACAACATAATCAGTGTCTGACGAATGTAGACACATGCATGGCATTTCTGAGAAAGGGTTGCTGAAGTAGAGGTAATAGCGTGCGGATTGTAAATCTTTTTCCTCTTTCAGAATTCTAATGTGTGTGAAGCTCTCTGTTTTCTGTATTGATGAAGTATCAAATAGAGTTGATATTTGATACATGTATGATATAGATATATTAGGTTCCACGAAATACCAATGTCTTGCAACTTTTTAGATTGCAGAATGTTTTGGATCAATACCATATCTAAAGAGGACAAGTTTTTCCATTTAAGTGGTAGAAGGAGAACAAATTAGGAGGAATGGTGGATGGTGGTTGCTTTTGTAGATATTTAAGGTGAACTATTTTTTCCTTTCTTTTGTTCCTTATCCTCTAAGTCTGTGATGATATTGAAACAACCTTTTTTTTAAAGTGATGAGAAACACAATAGTTTTCCCATTATAAACAAACAAGCCCTTGTTTCATTCTTACAGGTATTTTGACTTTCAAAACGTCTTTCTAACCCTATCTTGAACCACCTTTTATCCCAATGGGTGCGCAAGATTTGCTTCATGTTACCTGGTTGGAAAGCTAGAACCAATGGCTGTTAAACTTAAACTTGTTGACACTTTTGTTTGGGTCAGATGGTCAAACTCTTTTCTTTTACCTGTAAGTACTGTAATGAGGCTGAACTATACTCACCTACATCCATTTTGTTGGGTGACACTAGGAATAATTTTTAATAGTTATACTCGGATTCAATCTGGTTGTGCTTGATCTATGGAGGATTGAACATACTAAGGGTTTGTTTGATAATTGAAAAAAAATTATACAACAATAATAATAATAAAGTCATTATTCCACTTGGTTGGCTACATGAAACTTTTATTTTCATCGTACTTTATCAATTAATAAATCCCCATTTAGCTTTAAGTGTGTAACGTCACTCCTCATAATTTTTTGTCATATCTTTTATGGTCTCTCTCTTCTCTTTTTACATGGGCAAGATTTAATAATTTAAAATTATAAAATAAAGTTTAATAACTCAATTTGGCTTACTGAGCTTCAATCGATATACAATTTATATGTTCAAACCATTTATGCTGATTTTCTCTGATTTTATCTTTAATTGATGTTACTCTAACTTTTTTGCAGGTATGCTCATTTTTTTTTTCATATATACCCGCTTATCTATCTTAGCATTCTCATTTTTTGCAATATTTATTTTGTTTATATATTTTCTATTTAGAAGCCAACATTCAACACCATATATTATCGTTGGTCTCACTGTTTTTGTTTATAAAATTTATCTTTAATTCTGAGTAAAATATTTTTATCACGCAATACATTAGATGCATTTTTATATTTTATCTATCTTATTTGGATTCTACTAATGCATCACTATTTATTTTACCATTATTTTGTATGATTGATTAAAAGTATTTAAAGCACTCATTCTTTCTGATAATTTTATTATCAATTATTATATCATTAATAAAGTATTTTTTTCTTAAATAAATGTGCATTTCATATATTTAATTTTTAATTTATTAAAATAAAAACTTTAAGACTTTAAGATATTCTTCCGTAACTCGAGTTTTACCTTAGCCTCATATCTAGTCTTATTAACGAGGAGAATATTATCTGCAAAAAGTATACATCAAAGCATTTCATCTTGAATTCATCCAATGAGAATTTTCATAACCAATGCAAAGTGAATGTGAAACAAATATGTGACTGATTTTAAAAAAAGTGATGTCTTGGCTACTAATACTCGACTTTCTTTTTTCAATAGGTCGAGCTACTAGCAACCGAGACGTTAGATATACAAATTTTACAATATGAAATATATAATTTAAATTTCACTTGTTACAACTTTCGATATCTCACACCATATAACATATAAATTAAATTTCACTTGCCGCAACTTTCGATATCTCACATTATGTCTCGTGTTCCTTCCAGTGCAATACCTGCTATCAAAAAGCAGGAGTCTGTTAATACAAACCCTGTAGGTAAATCAATATCCCAACAATTATAATATAATATGAATTTTCAAAACATGTACATATATTGTAAAAAATGATACAAGTAACATCATGGGATTCTCAATAATTATTCACATAAATACAAATACATAGCATGTCTCATATTAAAGTTATTATCATAAATTTTCATTTCTCTGAACTCACTTAATTTCATAATATCATAACATTATTTTGTTTAGTGAACCTCTTTCACTTAGAAGCTTGACAAAAGTCCCTACAGCTTGTTATCTTAGAAGCCTTATTAGGAGCTGCACCTTGTATCGGTGACTCTATTTAGGACATCACCTGGCGTACACTCCCCGTCATCGTCCGAATAATATATTACAGGTAACTTTCTGCCCTCATCGGTTTTTGGTATACAAAAATTCTTTAGTATCACATCTCCTTACAGATCATCAAATTCAACTCATTTCTATGTTTAATTAATAGAATACTTGACTTAATACTACAATTTCATATTCTTGTAGCATTATATTTATATCCACAAACATAATAATAAACCAACATTAATTTTAAGAGAAACAATTACTTACTTTTTTTACCGTTTGGCAAAGCTTGAATTCCCTTTTTTATTCTTTTTCTTTTCCTCTTCATTCTTCTTCTTCTTCTTCTTCTTCTTCTTCTTCTTGCTGCTGCAGCCTTCCTTGGCTCAGTTGAAAGCAAGCAGGCAGAGGCTTGGGCGCAGTTAAAAAAAAAACAGAAAGTATAAAGGGTTTTTATTAGTCAATTAATCCTCTCTTTTTTTTTCAAGACATGGCAAAGAGGGAGCATGGGTGGCGGTGTTGGGCGCTGCAGGCTGTTGGCAGCTCCATAGTTATCTCTTTTTTTTAAAAAATCGTAATTTAGTCCCTCAACTTTTATATTATTATAAATAGGTCCAAACTCCTTACATTTAGGTCCAAATTCATTTATTTTGAGTCGGAATCAGCTCTAATTTTTAAATCACAAATCAAATTCTTGGATGTCACATATTCCATTCGCCAAACGGTGCTTTATTCTCCTTTTCAAAGAAATATGAATTAAATGCTTATTATAGTTCTAAGAGGAGAACATATACTTGTAATGTATCATGGTCACCTTGATTTTATCATTTTGATCCCTAATCAACTAGAAAAATGGATGATTAGCAAATATTAACAAAATTAAGTCTTTTTGGGTTACGAATGGTACGAGGTGGGTTTAAGGCGGGTTAAACAAAACTAATACTTTCCCCGTTACCTTTTAACAATTATTTATACCAACCTCATACACTTTTTCTCCTTGCCGTGCTGCACCCCCTACTTCGTTTCTAACGACCACCCCATACCCGCCCCATTTTGCCCTGCTTCCACTCGCCTTGAACTGCCCCATCCCAAATTCATAACTTATAATTTGTTTTAGATCAAATAAGGAGATATCTGTTTAAATCTTTTTTATCTTTAGTATTATATAATTTTATTTAATTAATAGCAGGTGTCAGGGTCAGTATAATTGTGTTACACCTAATCCCATAACGAGTCGAGGCTGGTTGTGGGTTACAAGTACAATTTTGCAATTCATACCCGTGCCATTAGGGGTGGGTCGGTGCGACCATCCCTACTTTGAATTTCATCCATTTAATACTTTTTTGACATTATTGTAGTCTCCCCATCAGGTAACTCCTATCCTAGTAATCTGTATGTTTTTTCTTTATTAGGATCCTTGAATTTGGAAAAAGGTATTTGGAAATTGTTGGAGATCATAAATATTTTAGACATTAAAGTTGAATCCATGCTAAAGCTTAAGTAAGAAGTACTTCAAGAAGCTGACTACTTCTCAACATTTCAATGATAAATGGACTCCCAGATCGAATAATTTTCTTGTCACTTAGAAGAATGTATCTCTTCAACTTGAATGATGGGAGTTCTTATGATGGCCGAAATTTCACATCCTACTTTCTTTAACATCAAATTTGTTATTCCTCCCTTGTTATCAGAACTTCCTAGGAGATTTGTCCTGTTCAATAAAATTTCAGTTGGACATGCAATCACTCCTACGGTTTAGGACTTCTGTTTTTGTTCTCTGTAAACTTCATTTATCTGTTTTAATCCAATGGGTATTCTATGACATATAATTATGAAATAAAAAATAACTGTGATAAGAGACTGACAATGGTATTAGTGTTAAGGCCAGTTACATATAATTGTGAAAACATGTATAACTATATAACTTTGAAATGATAGTTGTGTCAATTAGATTCCTTGTTCATAGGACATGCTTGAAGAGTACCAGCTTGTGTCATAACGCTGAATTTTGGAGAAGTATCTCATAATACCTCCAAGGATAGAGGGTGAAATACCCTATATCTAAGCCATAAATATGCTTGAAAGTTTTTTTTTTTATAGCAAATATGTTTGAAAGTTGGTTTTTTTAAAGAAAACTGGTCATTTACATGAACTGGATAATATTGATAGTATTACTTTGTATCCTTTCTAGTTTGCTGCTGTCAACTGAACAACTGATTGTTGTGATCTAAACTTTCTTTAGAGATTGATAATGCTTTCACAATTCTTGGTTATAAGAGCAATAATTAATCTTTTAATTTTTTTCTCACATCTGCGTAATTCTGCAAGTTAATAACAATTTATCTATTGCTGATTAACAGATTCATGCACTTGAGGAAAGTTCTGAGTCATTAGTAGGAAGGTGCCTGAAGTTTTATAAAGGTTGCCGCAAATACACGTGGGTCAACTCAAGTATCCCTATTTCGTTCTTAGTCATATATTTATTATTTTAAAGCTATAGATTTCCATTCCTTGAATTATTAATGTCTCGGGGACTTACATACATGTGTAACATTACTACCACCAGTAGCCTGAACCTTTCTATTAATGTATTTAAATTACTAACAATCGAGGTGTTAAGAGTCAAAATTTTACTACTACTAACATTTATCCACTGTATTTTTTATTGCTGTTTCTGCTATATCACAATTTGTATTTTGATCTCTATATATGATTATATCAAATAAAAACAACTTTGTAAGATCACTTAATTCACAATTTCGAGTATTTTTAATCTACTTTTCAGCGGCTTCTCTCCATCATTCCCTTTGTGCTGTGCTAAATGTGCCATATTTCATGTAGGAGTTTGTTAGAATGAATTTAGTAGGCAAAAAGTGTCCAAATAGGCAAGATAATAAGAAATAAACATATAATATAAATTAGCATTGAATACTCAAATAAAAGTTATACAAGCATGCACATCACCTTATATAATTATCATAATATCATTTATAGGTATGTATCTCAAAGTAAACATTAAGTAAAACTATTTTTAAAACCAAGTTTACGCAGCAATCCATTTCTTAATAATTTTTGCTTTTGAGCCTTGGTTTCTCATATTACGTCTCAATTGGCTCTTTTACAAATATCTCCTCCATGTGACCTATACGTCATGACAATCTGTACATCGCTAGTAGATTGTATTCGTTATGGGGTAGGAAAGTCTTATTATTAAGTAACCGCTTGTCACAGCAATACGTAACTCATAGATCGTGTGAACTATAGTCACAGGATCAAATATCATATAATACGCTTGAGCTGAGGACAAGGGTGCAATACGTATGATAACCTAATTTAAGATCAGTTGTTGCATTTCAAATTCTTTTTAATTTAAATCACATTAATCTCAGATTTCAAACCTTTAGTTTGATAATTATCAGTTTAAATCTCAGGTCCCCTAAACCAAGTGCTCCTTAAACGCCAAGCACTTTGCAATATGCTAATTTCTAATGTTACTTAAAATCATTGAAAAACCAATTCATTTGGTGTTGAATTCATTTCTTTTAAAGCTCCCAAATGCCATCATAGATTTATTGATAAATGAATGAATCTACTAAATATTTCATACGCAAGCCTTAGCTTAATGAGTGTTAATTAACATCCATGCCTTATACTTTGCTATTGCATATATTTAGCATATCCACTGGAATTTCATTAGTGAGCACACGGTTCTTTGAGTCAACTGGAGTTCAAAACATCATATAACAATTGAATAATCAACTAGTGTTTAAAAGAGCATCTCAATATAACCAAAGATCTTGCCATTGTAAAATAACATCTACATGTCTTTACTAAGGATTAAACATCCAATGGATACCTCATGAGAACTTTAGGCTATCCATTTGTTTAACATCAAATCTGAAACCTTTAGCTACAAAATTTATTATAACTCATCATAAATCAATAACTGGTCATAACTTTCATGTTTATTCATTTTTCCAGTTGT
Organism: Apostasia shenzhenica; assembly: GCA_002786265.1. Taxonomy (NCBI): domain Eukaryota; kingdom Viridiplantae; phylum Streptophyta; class Magnoliopsida; order Asparagales; family Orchidaceae; genus Apostasia; species Apostasia shenzhenica. The sequence goes on from KZ451988.1 coordinate 2,015,363, forward strand.
GACATATTTCTTATTGACTGTAACTAATTAAAGCATTGGTCTACTGGTCTGTTTAAAGCAAACTCATAATACTAAAGTTGTAAAGAAATCAATGAGCAGGTAATCAGTTTCATGCTCTTTGCAATTCATTCAGCATAGAAAATATCTTCCAAATCGGCATATGCTTTCTGGCATCCTTCATAACAAATTCTGTCCAAAATTCAAGCCACTGGAACATAGATTAAATAACGTTTCTGTGGCAAACATTGAACACAAGATTGTTGAACAGTAAGCCAACTAACATTCTGCAAAGTTTCACATTTATTGGAATTTATTTGATATGGATATTTCACTTAAAATGAATACTTGTCAGAAAATTCAGAGTTCCGTCAAGTTAATCTAGCAACATCCAAATTTAGCTCTCTATTTGGAATCAATGGAGGACTTGAATGTGAAGGTCATAGATGACTAAATGAGCTAGATTTCTGCCAAGTTTCATCAAATTTGACGTTCATTTGATATGCTAAACCAATACCATAATCTAATCACCAAAATCACAATTTCAGCACATTCACATTGCATAAAGGTAAGTTATACAATGCAATCATCAACCAAATTAATTTAAGATACTCTTTTTACCCCTTTATTCTTTAATTTATATACTTATCAAAGTAGTTTGCCTACCTTTTTTAATGAAGAGAGTCCAAGAATCCTTATTGATTGGAGGTTGAGGATGAAGCTTCTCTTCTATTCTCTTTTCTTCCTCTTCCTTGGCTTGGATAAAAGCTTCACCAAACTTGGGTATCCCTACCCTTTTCTTTGCATTCAAATTGATTCCAATTCCATCTTTTGCCTCTAAACTTGCTGAACACCCACTTTGGAGCTGAACTGGGGAAGTACAAAGCTTCCCCCTTCCTCCCCCTTTCTTCTACTGTTTGGCCAGCAAGGGTGGGGAATGGCTGATAATTTTTCTCTCATTCCTCCCTAGAATTCCTTTATTTTCTTTCCTTTCAAAACCTAGCACAAGTGTCTCATGCAATGAGTCCATTAGCTACTTGTCTTGATGGCTTGCATGCATGGATTATGTGTCATGCATGCAAGGTCTTAGTTTGCATGGGGTATTGGGGTAAATCATCTCCATTAATATATGAAAGACTTATTTATTCGGATATTACAACATGACACATGGAACATGTGAATTTACAAATTAGATACCTGATTCTCGCTATAAGTATTACGTTTGACACACCTTCAATTACTTTCATCTACTATTGTTAACTTGAGTTAAATTGTATAAAATATAACTGTCTGTTTCTTTTTTTTTGTCATTGTTCATTTATTTTGGAAAACAAGGTGGGGCAATTGCCTTGTGTTAATGTAGAAGATGGGGGGGGGGGGGGGGCGAGAGCTGGTGTTTGGCATGTAAGTCCCAGGTTTCTTGTGTCATGTAGCTTCCTATAATGTTTTCCTACATAAGTCACATGTTTCTCATGTCATGCATGTAACTCCCCATGTGATATTTTCTGACAAAATTTCCTCATTGTAATTTCATTGTTCAAAAATAGGGTTTGACTATTATGAGCTCTTTTTTACTTAAGCTTGGTTTTCTCTTCTAAGAGCACGCCAATGAAGTTGTATTTAAGGTGAACTCCACTACAGCATTTCATTTATTATAAGTAGTTATGCAGATATGTTACATCCATATTATAGTCATGTTTAATGCGATATTCCCCTTCATATTTCAATTTTAAACAAAAAGATGTAATTTGTTATCATCTTCTTTGGTACCTAGATAGTATAAGTTTTCCCTTCAAAATAAAAATATTATAATTTACTTTTATTTTACTGTTATGTTATTAGTTGCTGAGTTTTAGATGCTTGTACTTTTGCACCTTTTATCATATACAGATATTTTAAAGGAAAATCATAGTAAAAATATGTGGCATTATTAGCGTTGGAACAGTTGACGTGGGTTAAATGATGGTACTTCTATGAAACCTTAGCATTTGTCTTGGCCTTATAGGAGTGGTTCTACGACAAGCATGCACTTCTTCTCGGCTGGTCCAAATTATTAATAGTAATAGCTGCGAATTTTTTTTTGTGCAAATGATTCACTGTTTTTTTTTTATTAAGTGCTTTGCTCATTTGCATGCTAACACGTAAATTTCAATTTTATTACCTGCAGTTTTGGCTATTTTCTTAACTACATTTTTCTGTCTACACTCAGAGAAGGGCTTGGTGAGGGCTATGATGGAGATATTGCTTTCGCTAACTCTCTTGAAACATTTGGAGGAGGTCATAATGATCCCATCAGTGTTGAAATTGGAGGTTAGACCAAATATGAGGCTCCCCTTACTAATTTTATATCCTATCATGCTGCGTCAGTTATATTGTGGGCTGAACTTATTTATCTGTTAATTTATTGATTTTTTTTTGTTTTCTTATTATTCTCTTTGAGATAATACAAAATTTGTCATTTCTTATGATTAATTTCTCATATTGAACTTGGTAGGTTTTGAGATTACAGAGTGCTTCTACCTTTTTTCAATCATTCTGCATTTTTGTGTTTTCCCTACGAGAAGAATATTTAATATGTTGTCAATATATATTTTTATTGGTCATATTCCAGTCATTGATGTAGAATTCATGTGAAGAATTTTTTGTTTACCAGCTTTGCTCATCATTGCAAGATGATTGCAGAAGATCCATCTACCATTATTCTATAAGTTGGAAATATATGTATGCAGTGCTAATGATGGTTATCGTTATTCTTTGTCTTACAAATGTAATCGTCATTTTGATGACTAGTTAATGAATGTTTTTTGTAAGTATGTAATAGTATCAGGTTAAATGTATATAAATCTTACATTTAGCTTGGAATTTATTTTCTTTTCATATGTCCAAGAGAGAATGCTTTTGCCAATTCTTCCCCTGTTGTTTTATAGGACCTGTTTTGAACAAATTCACAATAGCTTTAAGAGAAATTGGAACATATAAAGAAGTTCTTCGTTCTCAAGTAAGTTGTCTTAAATACTCTATCGCTGTAACGGTTTCATTTAGGTTTTTGCTTAATTATTCCTTTGTTATGTTTTGTAGAAGACTTTCACCATGCGTTATGTTTCTCTAGGTTGAGCACATGCTAAATGATCGGTTGCTTCAATTTGTTGATATTGATCTAAATGAAGTGAAGGTATGCAACCTATTTGACAGGTGTGAAGTTTTACATATCTTAATTTTCCAAGAAAAAGGGATGAAGATGGGACATCATTTGTATAATAATATTTGGGTAGCTCAAACGGAAAAGTGAGACTCAAGTATTACAAAATAATAGTTACATAGGACAATTTAAGTAAAATGTTGTTGAATGACAATAATTTGCCATTTTTGAATCTGAAGTTTGGCAATACCTAAATCTGTTCAAGTTTCAGAGTGCAAAACCAGTTTCAGAATACCTAAATCTGTAGCAACAAATCAACTACTGCATGAATGAGAATACTGTTATGAATGTGTGGTAAATCATACATGGCTAAGAAATGATTAAATTACGGAAGGACTTGACAAATATTTTTGAAAATTAATTTTATAGAAATTATCTTAACATAGTAAAAAGTGTGCAAGGGTAATTTAGATAAAAGTTAAAGAAATTAAAAACTGGAGTGGGGAGAAATTCAAAGAAATTAATAGCTTAAACCTTTAGTTATAATACTCGGATAAGGATAGAATTAGTAACGAGTATATATAATTTAGATAAAAGTTTGAAAGATGATGTAGTTGAAGTCCAGATTAATGTTGATAGAATTATTGCTTTAAAAATTGTAATCGATAAAATGGTTATTAACATTGTAAGTTTATGCTATTTAAGTAAGTTTTGATACGAGTATGCAAGAAAAATTTTAGAATAATTTAAAAGAATTGATACAAGAGGTACCTTAGGATTAAAAAATATTTATTAGATGAGATTTAAATAGGCATGTTGAAAATATTGTCAAAGAATTTAATAACATTTATGGTGGGTATGATTTTAAGGAGACTAATGAACATTTTGAAATTTTCTAGAAATAAGATGAGCATATTATTACCTAAGAAGCACGGACATTTCTAAGAAGTAGTCGTGCGGTGTCGAACACGTGTCGAACACGTGTCGGACGCGGGACATGCCACGGACACGGCGGGACACGTGTCGGATACGGCAGGACAAGTGTCCAATTTTTTAATTTAAAAAAAAAATTAGGACACGACTGGACACTTCTCGGACACTTTTGGACACTTGTAGGACACTTGGACACTTGGACACGGCTCAATTATTAATTAATTAAATTTTAATAAAAAATAAAATTAATATTTCCAAAAAATCGGTTCAAACGGTTTGCCCTAGGTTGTCCACGTGTGCCCTCTTTCTCTCCGTCGCGGTCGCGTTGCCAGCGCTAGCTCTCTGTTTCTTTTTTCTTCTCCTGTTTTGTTTTCTTTCCTTCATTTACTGCTTTTTCCTTCTCCTCCTCCCTCTCCTTCCTCCTCTTCTTCTTCTCTGTTTTTTTTCCTTCATTCACTGCTTTTTCCTCCTCCTTCTCCTTCCTCTTCTTCTCTTCTTCCTCTCTATTTTTTTTCTTCTACTTCTCTGTTTTTTTTCTTCATTCACTGCTTGTTTTCTCCTTCTCTTCTTCTCTATTTTTCCCTCATTCACTGCTTTTTCTCCTCCTCCTTCTCTTTCTCCTCCTTCTTTTTCTCCTTCTTCTCCTTCTCCTTCTCCTTCTTTTTCTTCTCTTTTTTTTTTCTTCTTTAGTTTTTTTTCCTCTTTTTTTCTTCCTCTTCTTCTTCTCTGTTTTTTCTCCTCCTCTCCTCCTTTTTCTTTTTCTTCTTCTCCTTCTCCTTCTTCTTCTCTGTTTTTTTTTCCTTCATTCACTGCTTTTTTTTTTCCTCCTCCTCCTCCTCCTTCTCCTCCTCTTCTTCTCTGTTTTTTTTCTTCTTGTTCATTGTTTTTGTCTCCTCCTTCTTCTTCCCCCCTTACAGTTTTTATATTTGATTAGTTTTGTTAAATGCATTACATATATTTGACCAATTTATAGTTTCTTTTATTTTTATTAAAATTCTAGTAAATAAATAATTTTATTTATTTTACGTGTCCTAGAAGTGTTGTGTCCGATTTTTTTTAAATTTGACGTATCCCTGTATCCGTGTCGTGTCGTGTCCCGTGTCCTGTGTCGTGTTCGTGCTTCTTAAATTATTACTTATAAGAATGAATATTCATGAACAAAGATTAATTATTTTTCTTATAACAAAATAAGGTCATTTTGATTGTAAAAATTGTAAGATCATTCTAAGTGAAACCTTAGTTGCCCAATATCTAATTGTCTTAGATTTCAAAATAAAAAGTTGAAGAAGAAATAATGTCTTTTAACTCGATGATTAAATCTAAAGAATAAGAATAAAAATATCTTTAAGAGAAAAACTATAAAAGTTAAGAATGAGATATTGAAAGAGAAACTATTGTTCTGTGGTTGACGGTTGTTAATTGCATTTACAAGGTGGTGAAAGATGTGATGAAGGAATCTAAAGAAATAGTTCCAAATAATAATGGTGCTTAGTGTTGGAAACAAGATGTACAAAAAAAACTAAATAGAAAATTTGTCATAAAGACTGATTTTTGCAAGAATAAAAATAATTTGGACAAATATAAAATGGTTTGATGAGAGTCTAAAAAAGTAATTTGTAATGCAAAAAATTTTATTTTGAGGACTTATATAAGAAGTTAGATATTAAAAATAGAGAATGATACTTATACAAGCTTGCTAAGCTAAGAGATAATAAAATCAAAGACTTTACTCAAGTAAAATATATTAAGAATGATCGAAAAAAACTTTTGAGGAATAAGATATTTAGTATATATTGATGAGTTATTTTTATAAATTTTTTAATGATTATTATGATAATACGATTGACTTAAGTTAAATGAGGAGTGGTAAAATAGGTTGGCAGGTTAAGTTCAACTTGAACTTGAATCTGATCTAATTTGAATAACTAAACCCAAATTTGACTTGATTAATAAATGGGTCAGGTTGATCTGCCAACTAGACCCGTGTAAAGAACAAAAGCATATAAATCTATTATCCTAACTGGTGGGGTCATGTGGTAGCATAATCTAATAGCCACGATGATTTCAAAATTCAAATTTAAGTTGATTAGAGCTAATTGAAGATTTTCATATTAGTTATATTTAGATTTAATTTAATTTGATTTGATGAAGATTCAGGGCTAATTTGAAAAATTTTAAAACTAGCTTTATTTAGAGCTGATTTTATTTTATTGTAATAGGATTAGTTTCATATTTATTTCAGATTTAATTAGTATTTTATTTTCAGTATTTAGTATTGTATTCTCAAATTTTTTTATTGGATCTCCTTATATAAATAAGTTGTCTAGTATTGTATTATTTGGTTGTTAGTGATGAATGAAGTTTTGGTTAAGTATTTGAGTTGTTAAATCCTGGTAAAGGGAAGGGTATGAGTTATCCTCAGTGAAAATCTTTAAATTAGCCTAGTTATCCTAGTGAAAAAAATCATCTCTTTCTTTCCTCCTCTATGTGAGTTTGTTTGATCCCCAAAACTATTCATTACCATCCACCTCCTCTTAACACAAACATAGTTGACTTTGTTGACTTCTCACCGATGACTCCCATATCTACTGGATTTCATGATGGACTCTACCCAAGCTCACATGGTTGTATCTCCTTCCTTCCAGCGCGAACCACATTGAGTTCACCCGAGGCTGTTCAAAGGCAACAACCGCACCTCATTGGTGCTCAGAAGTGCCCGCTTGTTGCGCCCGTGCCGCGCTGTGCCTGTAGACACTTGTGTGCCACTCTTGTATGGCCTTTGTCCCTTCGCCGCGGGACTGCTTTGCCTCTATTGTCGTCGGCTCCATCCGCCTCGCCGACCTTAGTAATTGTCTCCTGACTCAGAGGTGTTGTCGTTTGCCCTGTTGCTCCGTGATTTATTGTATCATTTCATCTGCATTCTTTGACTGGATCATCTGCTCCATACGAATATATATTTTTTTCATATATTGGAGTTTGTGTTTGATGTAAAATAAAAAACAGCACATTTTGGGCTTAGCATAGACTTGAAACAAGTAGGCCATACAAGTATAAATAGTGATACCAATCCTAGGCCTCGTTAAGGTCAGAGTGATTAGCAACTAGTAATTCCCTTTCTCCTGATCAGAGAAGCCTTCTTCTTAGCCTTTGGGCACCATGGTTTTTCTCTTCAAAGGTTTTCCATATAACTTCTCTTTCTTGAAGTTCTGTGCATCTAGTTTTACTTGTGAGGATGTGAGTTACGATCTCCCTTGTGTATGATGAAGTTCGTAGTTGTCATTGTCCAGATTTATCTGTCAACTACTTTATGAAAAAGACATGCCCATGTGCGGCTATAAATATGAATGATTGACAAGAAAGGATATATAAAATAAGTACCTAATGTAGGATCAAGTATGATATCTAGAAGGAGGGTGAAATAGATGTAATTAAAAATTTTAAATTTAATTTACCTAATATAAAGGGTTAGTGCAATAAATTAAAAAAAGGTAACACAAGTGGAAGCAAATATTAGTGCAAATAAAAAGAAAATATCACATCCATAATGAACACACGATATAACGTGATTCGGCTCAAACACGAGCCTAATCCACTACATCCCAATCGAAAAAATTTCACTATAACACTCCTTAGGTGAAAAAGCTCATATACAAATCTTTCTCTATCCACTTACTAGAGGTCATCCTCACTTTTAAGTGAGGGCACACTCACACACCTCTTTCAACCCTTATTTGGAGGCCCTCTTCACACACAAAGTGAAGGCAAAAAAAAAAAACTAAAATATTGCAATGAAAGGAAAATCACTCACTCTTTTTTCTTGTGATTGAATCTTGAGAGATAGAAAAAGAGTGGATGAACAGCTTGAGCACTTGAATCCAAGTTACACCTTGAGTGCTTGATTAGTCTTCACTTGAATGTTTTTCTCACTTTTTAGAATGGTGGAGTATGATGGTAATTGTTGGGAGCAATTAGAGAGTTCAATGAGCCAAAAGAGATACCCCAACAACCCCTATCTCCTTATATAGTGAGTGCTCCAACGGCTAGAAAAATGAGCTGAAAAAGACCTGAAGGACGACCTCAAGTCGATCTGGAAAAATCTCCTAAGATGGTCAAAGTTTCTATTGAAGGTCGTTGTTGAAAGTTGACCTGAGGTCAACCTCACTACAGTAGGTCACCCTCTAGCATCCTAAAGCTAGTTAGAGCTACGACAACTAAAAGATATCCTCTAGATCGATCTCACTACGACCAGGCCACATATTTAGGAGAATTTCAACTTTTTTAATAAAAATTAAGATCATCTAGTTAGCACGCATGAGATTCTTAGTGCTCTCGATCTTAATTTTAGCGCAAATAAATATTTCCAATTATCCAATCTTGATCATAGTTGAGATGTAATTTTAATAAACTTGTGATTAAAAAACACTAAATAATTTTGTTAGTACAAATTAACTTAAACATGTTAGTAAACATCAAAATCTCAATATTAAAAAAGAAAAAAAAATCAAAATCTCAATATTATCACAAGTTTATTATCAACACCTAATAGGATAAAGCTCTTAATTATCATGATTATGTGAATGCTATCAGTGAATTGGAGGAGTTGATTTCTATTTGTAGTCATGTGCTCCATTCATATTTTAAGTATGCAGAAAATATTTTTAAGGGATCATATAATAGGGGTTTGTTGAAAATTTACTTCTTTTGCAATATCCTACAAAATTCTGCCATTAATGTAGGCTAAGCCCAGTAATCAGTTTGAGCGGAAGAACAAGACGTAGAAATGAAAGAGGTGAATTCATGTATGTTCTATTGGGAGGATTGTATGCTTGCGGTGTATGTTGGTAGAAAATTAGTGACTGGAACTTGGGGTGGAGGGGGAGCAAGGACATTGAAATTGATGGTAGGAAAGAAGACGAGATAGCTCATAAGTTGGAGTGGATGAAGAAAAATTGTGATGTCCCGGCTAATAATACTCTGCCTCTCTTTTTAATGTTCGAGTTGCTAGTAACCGAGACGTCAAATATACAATTTGATAATATGTAATATAAAACTAAATAACTTGTCGTAACTTTTGATATCTCTTGCCATATTCCGTGAATCTTCTAGTGCAATATCTGCCACCAAAAATGACAGATGCCCGTCAATACAGACTCTATAAGTAAAATAATATCCTAACTACAACATATTATGAATTTTAAAATTTGTAACATGTAATATGAGAAATAATAGAAATAATTATCAGTGAGTAAAAGGAATTTCCAATAACTATTTATATTCATGTAAATATAGGGAATGCCTCATATTAAAATAGCTTTTGTATGCTCAACAAAAATATCGTAATAAAGCAGCATAACATGCGAAATATAAAAATATCAATCATCGCCATATTTTCTCATTTTTCTTTACTTTTTAGTTTCATGATATAATAACACTTTTCTGTATAATAATGTGAAATTATCATTCTCATACCCCTTCATTTGGAAGCTTGACAAAAGTTCCTACCATTTGTTATTGTAGAAGTCATGTTAGGAGCCGCACCTTGCAACGGTAATTCTTTTTTAGACAATCACCTGGTGAACACTCCTTACCCTCGTCGGAATAACTCATTATAGACAATTTCCCGACCTCATTGGTTTAGGTATACAAATTCATCGATTCCATATCACCTCACAGAACATCAATCTAACTTAGTTTTTTACTCAATTAGTAAATCATTTTATTAGAAACCACCAATTCATATTCCTCCAGCGTTATATATATAAAAGTAAATCAACTATAATTTAAAAAAAAGAATTATCTACCTTATTTTACTGTTTGACAAAGATTAATTCCTCCCTTTTCTTTTCTTCACACACCCACGCGCGATAGAGAGGGAGAGAGAGAGAGCAGCCTTTCTTCTTCCTCCCTTTCCTTTCCTCTTCCTTTTTTTCTTCTTCTTCTTCTTCTTCTTCTTCTTCTTCTTCTTCCTCTTTCTCTGTTTTCTGGGCTCAACGGCAGCCCTGGCGGGCGGAAAACAGAAAGCGAGAGAGAGATTTTCACTCTCTCTCTCTCTCTCTCTCTTAAATCGCCATGGCAGGGATCGCTCAACAAAAGCATACGGAAGAGAGAAGGGAAGGCGGTGCTAGCGCTGGCAGCTAGCAGATCCTTTCTTATCCCATTTTAAGAGAAACTTATATTTTGGTTTTTTAATTTTTATCTCTTATAAATAGATCTAAAATTCTTATATTTGGGTCCAAATTAATATTATTTTAAATCCAAATCAATATTATTTTAATTTTAAATCAACATTCTTGGATGTCATAAAAATGGTGAAAGAAGATGCTACAACAACAAAAGAAAAGATGAATTACTAATAGGTCTTTATAGTTAACACATACTTTTGGTTTGATCTATAGTTTTTAAAAACTTGCTAGTAAATCCTTATAGTTTACCTAATATTACTTCACGATTCTTCTGTCATTATTTACTTTAAATTTTCAATTTTGCCTTTTAGCATATCTAGATTTTAAAAATTTACCATTTCACTTGAAATTTGTTTTCTTTGCTATCTTCTCTCTCTTCATGTATGTGGGCACTTTCCTCCTCTTTCCTCTCTGTCACATGACAACACAGAGAGAGGGAATCTCTCTCTTTATCTTCCTCTCCCCTTTCTCTCCCTTTCTTTCTCTCTTTTCCTCTCCCCTCTTCATCTCCCCTCAAATGACAGTGGTGGCAAGAGGCTAGAGGCTGGGGAGTCAGCGGGCTGCTACGCTGTCAACCAGAGAGAGGGTGGGAGGGAGGGAGGGTGGCAAGGACATTCAAATCCAATCTTTTTTGGTACTAATGTTAAGTTTTCTATTTTTTAGATATCTTTAGATTGACAGCTCTATCTTTTCCTATACAATTTAAATGCTAATATCTTAACTATAGCCAACACTTTGTTTTGCTGTTCATTAACAACCTCTGTTCTGTTTAATATCATTGCAGGACGCACGAAAATGTTTAGATAAAGCTACAATTGTTTATGATCAGGTTAGCGCCCGAGTCTCATTTACTTCTCACAGTTTGTCAAATGCCTGATATTTTGGGACAATGTGCTTTGATATGATGTAGATTTTTGGTGTGTCACATCTGTACCTGATTAATGTATTCCTCTAGTAATTGATCCTTGATTCAATGTAAATTATTGCTGGTTGGTGGAATGTCACTCCTGCCCACTTTTATGTGGCATACGTGGGAAGCATTTTCATTGATTACGTCATTAGTTTAACTGTACTATTTCTTCCTAAATTGTTTTTCTTTCGGACAATATTTCCTCTAAATAAGTATTACTGTTACCAGCTTTTGCACAATATTTGATGCAAACTCTTTTTGTGTATTTTGTCTCTCAACTTGGTCAAATTAAACAAATCCAGTGAGCAATGATAAGCATTGACTTGTAAGGAACCGTTACCTTTTCTTGTCATTGTATAAGCTTTATTTCTATTAGTGAATGCCTTATGGTACCTTTCTATTTTGAAATTGTATCAGAGTATTCTTTCATTCTATAGCTTGCTAGATATTTGTTGGAATCAATAAAGAGAGCTTGAAAGTCCTAGTCTGACATGGAAATGAGGGAATTTACATAATTGTAAAGATTTCTATGGTCCTTGTAGTCAATTGAAGAGATTGGAAGACCAAGCAGCTTGTCTTATTTATAAAATTTTAAAGACTTAAGTAGACCTTGCTATGATTGAAAGGTTGGAAGACTAGGTATGTCTACATTTTTACTAATACTGCATTTCACAAGGTAAAGAGATGTCTGTTATCTTTTGTTTTGGGTTCTAAAGATATTACTAGGATAATGTGGCCAAGAAGCCTTCCAAGTGTATAATTTTATTGCATTTGGCTGAATGACAGCAAAGCAATGCGCCGTTATCGAGTCTCAAGTCCCTGTTGAATAATGCAGAGAATTGCATTGTGCTGAAAACTATGTGATTAGATATTAATCACAAGACCTTGTATGTAATTGTATTTATCCTTAATATCTCTAATCTAAATAAATGAGTAGTAAGTGGCTACTTAGTGATGTGATTTTTTCGCTTCACATGGTATCAGAGCCGTTGTTGCTCTGCGTGCATTGTTCCGCCAATTCCTACTGAACTGCTATGCATGTTTGCCACTCCTTGGCCACGTCCCCAACATCGGAGCTAAGCTCTGCCTCCTCCTCGACTACCGTCACGACCTGCGACTGAAGTCGAGGAATCTTTGCCAGCAGCGCATCCCATTGCATGTCGTAGCCTGCTCCTTTGCTTGTTGTCGCTGGCTCCTTCGTTGATCGCATGGTCCTCCAGGATGCACGACCTTGTCGTGATCTCAAAGCCAATGGATCTTCGCTAGCAATGCGTCCTTTCGTGTGTCGTTGTCAGCTCCTTTGTTGATCGTGTGCTCCTCTGCAATGCAGAACCTCATCGCGATCCTCCCCAACGCCAGCTCCACAATGTCACATGCTCCTATTTGCTAGCGCACAAATCCCACAATGCCATCATTGTGTTGTGCTCTTCTCCTTTGTGCAGTCACATCTTGATCCTTTTCGGCGCTACACTTGGTGCGCAACTCCTATTTGACATCCTCCTCTCTGGTCATCCTCTTGTTAGTGGGTTTGCATTGATCCAGCCTTTTGTCAAAGCTTGCTCTGTCTGTAGAGGCGTCATCTTCTGCAAGCATTTGTGTAGTGTTTCTCTTCGATTCTTTCTTTTTTCTGGGTTATTTCTCTTTGTGCTATGCTATTCCTGTTTAGAAGTGCAACATCCAACACACTCAAACCCATTTGTAGGTGTTGTAATCTTCCCCGTTTGCATCTTCGACATCTCATCATGCTCTATCTTACAAGATGGTTGCCAAGAAGTGTATGATCACAATAATAAATGTGTAGGATTTGAACACTCTGAATATAATGACTATAATGAACAACCTACTATTACAGTTCCGTTGGAGTACTTTATGGTTCTTTAGTTTGAAGCTACTTAGGTAGCTACAATTCCATTTACCTCTCTTGTGCATGATGGGTCTACAATGACTTTCCCATTTTCGACGTCTATCTCCTCTAACCTTGGATACTTGATTTAGATGCATTGGATTACATGTATGGTGATATATCTTCATTCACTTTACCTTAAGGAGTCCACATATCTAACTATTGTTACTCTTGTTGATGGTTCTTACTGCTTCAATAAGAGGTATTGAAACATTATGTTTCTCCCACTTCAATAATATATTTATCTTTAGTTTTTTATCTTTTTAAGTTTCCATCAAGTTTTATATCCATCAGCAAACTCACTAAAAGCCTTAATTGCTTAATAATGTTTTCTCTTGATTTTGTCTGTATTCGAGATTCAAAGACAGTAAGAGTGATTGGTACAAGGTACAAGTCAAAAGGCCTTTATTACTTGACTGTGACTTATGCATTTGTAGTAGGTGCATAGTCACCTAGAGCACCCTAACTTGTAGAGTTTGCACAAGATGGTTCCTGATTTGTCTGGATTACAAAATCTTGAATGCGAGTCTTGTCAATTAAGGAAATACCATCGTATTTCATTTTCTAGTCATATTAATAAGCATGCTCCTATATCTTTTTTCTTGTTCATTCAGATGTTTAGAGACATTGTCATGTTAGTTTTAAATTTAGTTTCAAATATTTCATAACATTTATTGGTGATTACTTCGGAATGACATAACTTTACCTAGTGAAAGATAGATTTGAGCTTTTTTCCATATTCACCTCATTTGTGTTGAGATTAAAACACAATTTGGTTTTCATGTTCTTATTTTACATAGTAATAATGCGAGAGAATACTTTTCTAGTATTTTTCAGTCTTATATGTCTTCTTATGGTATATTGTATTAGTCTTCATGCTTTTAGACTTCACAACAAAATGAAATTGCAGAGAAAAATAGACATTTAGTTGAGATTGCACGTACCTTATTGATTCATATGAGTGTTCCTCACATATATTGGGATGATGAAATTCTCATGGCATGTTATCTTATTAATTGAATGCCTTTTTCTATCACTAGATACTATTTAGTATTTTGTTTTTCGTGATCCAATATAGTCTTCCATCTCGTGTATTTGGTTGTACATGCTTTATACATATATTGTCTCCTAAAAGGAATAAATTGTTTTCCAAATCAATCAAGTGTAAGTTTTTGAGATACTTTCGACTTCAAAAAGGATATAGATGCTATTCTTTAGAATTTTATTGAGCTTTTGTTTTAGCTGATATTATTTTCTTTGAATCTACTTCATTCTTTATCATTGCATCTACTACGTTAGAGTTTACTCTCGAGGCACTATTCCAAAACCTTTATCTATTCCTATCCTTTCGACAAATCCATAACCATCTACAGATACTAATATTCATGCTGCAAAGCCTTTACAAGTATATTGTCGACGACCCCGACAAGTGACTGTTATAGATGAGCCTTCGGACTCTATTACTATGCCAGACACTCATCACGTCTTAGATCTATCCATTGATCTTGATCTTCTTATTGTCCTTCGAAAAGGTACCAGAGTTTGTCGACCGTCACAATTGTGTTGACTGTGTACCACTTCCCATCCTCTTTCTTATTTTGTCTCTTATGATTCCTTATTTTCCTTTTTTATTTTGCCTTTGTATCTACTCTTTCCTCAATCCCTATTCCTAAGACAATTTCAGAGGCTCTTTCACATTCTAGATGGATACAAGCCATGATTAAAGAGATGTCAGCATTGCATGCTAGTGGTAGATAGGACTTAGTTCAAATTCCTTTAAGAAAGTCGATAGTCAAATGTTGATGGGTGTACACAGTAAATTGCTTTTTTAATGGCACTGTTGATCGTCTCAAAGCTACATTGATGGCTAAGGGTTGCACCGATAGTCAAAGTTGACTATATAGATACTTTATCTTCAGTTTCTAAAGTTACTTCAGTTTGCTTATTCTTGACATTGGATGCAATATCTTGTTGGCAATTCCACTAGCTAGACATTAAAAATGCTTTTCTATAAGGGGACTTTGAGGAGGAAGTGTATATGGAGAAACCTCTGAGGTTCGTTGCTCAAAGGGAGTTAGAATTAGTACATAAACTAAAGAAATCTCTTTATGCATTGAAGCAATCTCCAAGGGTCTAGTTTGGGAAATGTTTTACTGCTTTCTTGAAGTTTGGCATAACTAGAAGTCAGATCACTCTGTATTCTATATGACCTCAAAGACTATGAGATGAATTTTGTTGATTGTATATGTTGATATCATAATCACAGGTGATGATATTGAGGAGATATGTAAGCTAATAGAACATCTACATCTAAACTAAGGATTTAAGACAGCAAAGATACTTTTTGGGCATTGAGGTAGAAAGGTCAAGGGAAGATATTTTCATTTCCCAAAGTAAATACGTCTTGGATATGTTAGAGAAGGTTGGTATATTGGGATGCAAACCAGGTGATGCTTTTATGAACCCAAATATTAAGCTTATACTAGACCAAGGGGAGCCTATTCTAGATCCCAACCAATATCGTAGGTTGGTAGAAAAACTAAACTATTTTACTGTAACTAGACTAGACATATCATTTGCAGTCAATTTAGTCATTTCCTATAGTCTCCTTTACAATTCATTGGTATGTTGTCATGATGATACTATGTTACCTTAAAAGTGCTCTAAGAGAAGGCCTTTTATACCAAGATTGTGGCTATTACAAGTGATAGACTATACAAATGCTGACTAGGCTAGATTTCCTTCTGATAGATGCTCTACCTCAGGTTATTGTGTATTATTTGGTGAAAACCTAATCATCTGGAAAAGTAAGAAGCAAAATATTATCCCCCCGTTTTAGTGTTGAGACAGAATACAGGGCATTTACAATAGCTACCTGTGAATTAGTATGATTTAAAGAGCTAATGAATGAGTTATCATTTGCTTTTATGGTTCAAATATTATCATTGTGGCAAGAATCTTTCACCCTTTTATGTCCTGCACCTTCTTTCATTATAACTTATCATTTGCTTTTCTAATTAATGCTCTACTATGCAAAGCTGTTTGTGCATCGATATCATTTAGTTGTAAGTTTCCAAGCACTATTTGGACTGTTGCCTTTACATTTTGAAATTTTACAGCTGGAAACTTACATCCAATCTCATAGTCTCACTATGACATTTGATTTCTTTCCTAGTAACACCTCCTATAATTAGTGCTAGAAATAAATCTGGCATTGTGCTATCAATAAATAAATAAATAAATCTGGCGTTGACTACTTTTAATGTTTGTTTTGTGAAACAGGCTCGTGAAAAATATTTATCGCTTAAGAAAGGCACAAGAGGAGACATAGCCACTGCCTTAGAGGATGTAATTACCAGCACATCTTGTGTTCGATTTGTTATATTTGCATGTAAATAGGAACAGTTTCGTAAACTAGTTTATTCATCAATCATTGCATGTCTCATTTGTTAATTACATCTATTCATTTTGCAGGAACTTCATAATGCTAGATCTTCTTTTGAGCAGGCACGCTTTAATTTGGTAGGTTTAACATCATGAGCACTGTAGGGGTTAGTATGTTTTGCTAGTTTTTGTGCTTGTTATATTACATCTTAATTATTTCAACTTGCTATGCTTTGGCTTCTTTAAACAATATTACTTCAAATCAAATAAGATGCATGTGGAATATTGGGCTTGTAAATTTAAATTGAATCCTGCTATACATCCCTGATGTTGACTAATATATTGACCAATTATTATTATTATTATTATTTTATTTTATCTCATTGATCCTTGTTTACTAATTCCTATAAATCTATTTTGAGTAATTTTTTTTTTTTGCATTATCTCTGTACTTTGTTGCACTTTTTACAATTTTTTATTTCCAGAATGATGAGTGGTCAAAGAATTAAGAAGTTTCAAGTGAATCAAAATACTTTTCAAGTCACAGGCATGACTTGAAAAGTGAAATTATTCAAGTTGATTCTGATTTGAGTAAAAAATCATATGATTTCGAGCTAGTTTCAAATTTTATTTAAAATTGCTAGCCCAATGGCTTATAGTACATGGTGAAGCACTAGTGAAGTTCTAGCTGGGAAGGTACCACTGAGATTGGATGATATGTTTCACCAATTATTGCATAAAATATTAGCTGTAGCAAGACAAGATGTCATTCTTTTCTCTAGGAACAAAGAGTTTGATGCTACTTTCTCTCCCTAAGGTTCAAACTTAAAGTCTTTCAATTGAAAGTTTGATGCTTCTCCAAGTTTTTCAAGTTGAGTTCAAGTATTTCATGTCTCGTGATTTAAAACTTGGTTGAAAATAGTCAATAGCAAGTTTTATCTCAATTTTAGTCAATGCTTGTCCAAAACAAGTCCAGAAAGTTAGGTATTTGGCTGCATTAACCCAAGAAAAAGATTTTTGGTTGATATCGATTGAAAAAAATCATTACATTACTATTGTAGAATGTTTATGAAGAAAAGAGAGAATAAATCGAAGAAAGGAAAAAAAGGGAAGAAATGAGAGAATATTAGAGAATTTAATTTAATCATCCAAACCCTCTAATTACAATGTTGTGAGGCCTATTTATAGAATTTTAATCCCAACTAACTAGAGAAAATAAAAATTAATAATATAAAATAAAAATTACTAATATTCTTAAAGATAATAAATTTCTTAATTTCTTGGATACTTAAATTCTAATACTAAATATCAGGTTAAATTTAAATAAATTATTTTTCTCCTTTAATTATTAAATAACTAAACTCGTGCATTTGCTGCTTATACTATTTTGGTCATGTAGAAGGCCAAAATAATTTTTCATTATAAAAAATAAAAAATAATATTAAATTAATTTTTATCACATTTTACATAATTTTTAACATAAAAAATTCTACTTTATTTCACATCCTACATCATTTTCAAAGTATCAATAAATTTTATTTCACATCCTGTACAAATTTTAACATAACTTCTTTATTTCTCACCATACACATATCTCTAATTAAGCCTACAACTTTCATGGCAAGATTTCTTAGATCTGTGTCATTTTTAAGATTTTGTTTATCTTCATTA
This sequence comes from Apostasia shenzhenica, assembly GCA_002786265.1. Classification (NCBI taxonomy): domain Eukaryota; kingdom Viridiplantae; phylum Streptophyta; class Magnoliopsida; order Asparagales; family Orchidaceae; genus Apostasia; species Apostasia shenzhenica. Next base: position 2,033,482 of record KZ451988.1, read on the forward strand.
ACAACTCTTTCACTCGGTAAATGTTATGGTCATGTTTAATTTGCCATGTCTAAGTCATGCCAAAGGATAGTTTTCCAAAGTGAATGAAGGAAATTTGGTATACTTATTAGTATACCAAACAAGGGAATTAGGTTGAAGAGTTGATATGAATTATGCAACTTATCAACATCATTGGCTCAATGGAAAGAAACTACTCGATTCACTACAATAGGAAGGATAGATCATATACATGCCCATTTTGACCACTTATCCAAAAATTGAAAGCCTAGTTGTTGGGTCGTATCTGTCAAAATAAGAGGGTTTTGGCTATTTACAACGAGAAAAAGGCTGGAATGCCTAAACTACACCCACTGAAGCGGTGTTATTAGCTTGGGATTCCATAACATGTGTGCGCTTTTCAAATTGACCAATGCACTCAAATTATTAAACATCCTAATTAATTCCCTTAACCTAACTATTTATGATTAGCTTTATAAATATTCTTCTCTAAGTTTTCTTTGGCTATGCCTTGTGTATTTGTACTAATTTTTTTGTATGCTGTTTAATAACTTTGATCAATGTTATTTTTAGTTTTTTTGTCCTTCTTTCCTACAATGCCATCTACCCATTTTAATGGTTTGTTTTCCACTCGATTTTGCATGCCTATATGGATTAAGTATAAATCTTAGCTTCAACAGTTTTTCTTCTGTAGTTTCAATAATAGTGTTTCTATATTTTCATTTTATTCTTACCATACCTTCCATTTTATTCTTTTTTTTTTTCTAGCAAGCTTGTTGTTTGTGATTTCTTCATTGCCTAATTTTTTGACCACATAAAAACTCTGATTTGTTTGGAATTTTAGAAGTTTTCCTTAAATTCTGTTATGTGTTAATTATCAAATTGCTCTGCAGAAGCATTTTTTTATTTGAGATACCTACCTTTAACTATATTTGTGATGTCTAAAATCCTTATTGATTTAAATAATAGAAAAGAGATGCCAAATCTATCATTCATATTAATTTTTACTTGTAAGTCTATCATTGCTGCTGCACACTTATCAACACACACAGTAAAATTGGAAACTGCATGATCAATCTTCGTTTCACTAATCTTAATCTCAGTGTTTCTATTATGTATTACTCACTTTTTCACTCATCTCTAAATGAAAATCACCTACTAATTATATTATCCTCAAACAGCAAACGCCAAGTTATTTCTTTTGAATACCTATCTTTAGTGGAAACAAACTCTTACTACAGATTCCCCTGTCACTCCAAAGCTGATTACATCTTAGTCATTGCTCTATTATCATACATATCTCTGTTTGTTTTGATATACTTCCCCATAAATACATTTTCTCCTTCGACCATTTTTACTAGCACTGTATTTAATGTCACTTTTATTGAAGTATACAGAAATATCCATGTTTGTTTCTAGGTATGTTAAGTAATTGCTTAAAGTTACATTAGATTGTTTTTGCTGATCGTTTGTTTTTTTGAAAGTGATCATTTGTTTTTAGATAATTTCAAGTAAAGTTAGAGGAGTTGGTTATAGTTCGAAAAGGTTGGTTCAAGTCCCCCTAAAAGCATGATTTTGAATCCCATGAAGTCGATCCCTACTGTCTACCAGATTAAAAATCAAATGTCATAGAATTAGGACAAACTTTACAAATGAGGGAATTGAGAATTAAAGTTGTTTTTAGTATATGTAGTGATTCGGATACATTTTCGAGGACTCTTGTTAAGATGTACCTTTATCATTTCCAGGTTACTTCTCTTTCTAACATTGAAGTAAAAAAGAGATTTGAGTTTTTGGAGACTGTTTGTGGCACGTTGGATGCTCATCTACGTTACTTTAAACAAGTAATTAATTACATTCTTATTTATGTCATTTTTCTTTTTTCTTAATGTTTTTTATCCTTGTTTTTGAAATCTTCCTGTTCTTTGGGTAGGGATATGAGCTATTACAACAGATGGAGCCCTATATAAACCAGGTTTGTTATGTTTCAAACATACTCTGAAGCTCAACAAATTTATGGGTGTGGGCAGTGGCAGACTTCACCATAAATTAGATGCTGCCACAGTTTTATTTTGGAGTTGAGATTTTCATTTATTGTAATCTCGTGCCCTGCTTATTGTAATAAAAAAATAAATAAATTTTTATCAGTAAATAAAACAATCAAAATGAAGTTTAGTTTGTTTCCTTCTGTATATGATTTAACTCTATGATATGTACATTGTTTTTCATTATTGTAAATAGGTCATGTTTGTTGCGTACTTTACATCAAATAGATGAATGCTAAGCTAGAAAAATGTGATGTTGCCTCATATTTTGAAGTTCAATTTGTGTGTACTGCAATAGAAGGTTGGAACTTCTCTGAGGCCTTTTGAGTTTTGACCATGAGAACGCATTGAGTTTGAGAGGCCTGTGATCTGGTTTTACTTTGATAGGGTTAAGCCTTTAAGGTTACTGGTATGTAAGACTAGTCCTCTTTTATTTAAGGTTACTAGTATGTGGATTTGTCCTCTTTATTTACCTCGTTGCATCTCTTTCCATCTTTGTTGTACTTCCGTGTGGGGTTGATTTATAAATATCATGTTAAACTAGATATAGATATAAGCTACATTTTGGCAATATCATATTATTGTAAAGCTCAAGTATGATGCTTAGACAATGACTGATCTTGAAAAAATGGGATAGAATTACAGCAAGGAGATTGTGTTTATATACCACAGATGCATGGTAAAGCAGAATCATTCTTTATGTTTGATTTCATGCTCTATTCTAGGCTTATGAACTTCTGCACATACCTTTCTATTTTAACTAGATCAGTTAATGTAGTATTTTAAGAAATACTGTTGTCAAAATGAATTTATGTTATGATTACTTCATAGATAATGGTTGAGGAGGTCAAGTCCTATTGTTTCGAGCATACCTTTTGTGATATTTTGACTTTCATGCATAAATGGATTGTAAGCTTGATTATTTTGATTAATTTTGTATATGCTGAAAAAAATTGACCAACTTTGTTTCAGAATTGTAAGATACAAAAACAATTGTGCCGATGTTCAAATCAACACTAGTGTTTCTAGGGAAGAGAATCTGAAACACAGATGCTTCAAATTAGCTTTCAAATGTATCTCAATGGAAGAAACTAAATCAAGGATTCAAAAAATTAAAAAATTTAAAAATTAAAAGAAATAAAAACTGAAGCAACGATTCTATGGAGGATGGCATGAAAGAGAAAATTTCTTGAGTCGGGCAATCCAACCATCAAAGATCACAGATTGATTGGGTAGAGAGAAGTGAGCGTAAAAATTCTTAGTCATATACCAGACTTGTTAGTTCAGCAAATTTGGTGGGTCTAAGACATTAATAACATGACTATTCACACAAAATATTCAAAGTATCTTGACTTCATTCTCTTTATTCTAGTTTCACTCTTTCTTTTAAATTGGAGCGAGACAATGGTGCATTGAAAATGTGTTGGAGATGTGTTCCCATTTTCTGTATTAGATAACTATTAGGTGCAGGGACACAGACTCAGATAAATTTCTTCTAAAATTATAAAGCATTATTATATAGCAATTTAAGTTTTCTGAATAATTACATCTTTATGTTTCAAAAGCATGTATAGTTGATAATGTGTGACACCCTATGCATTACCGTCCACAAATTTTCAATGGGGAAGAAATGACATTTTGTTGCAAGCCTTATCTATTATCCTTGAAGAACTTGGTATCTTTTCGTAGATGCTTATATTTTACAATTGTTGTCTGAACTTGAATGTTTGATTCATCATAGTTGTTTATCAATACTTTTATTTCATTTTAAAAGCCAATGAAGCCTGCATTGCATTTGATGACTTTTTAGATTATGCATTATTAGTTATTCATTTACCTCAGACCTATACATTTCATTGCACACTAGGGTAGAATCCATGTGTTTTTTTTTCTTTGTAGGCTATTGCCTGTGCACAACAGTCAAGAGAGAGATCCATTGATGAGCAAGCAACACTTGCAGAGAGGATGCAGGAGTTCAAAAGACAAATTGATAGGGAATGTTGGTGGCCTTCAAACTGGTTAAATGAATGTCATATTGGGGATGGTATATATGTTCCTAGTAACTCACATAAGATAGTAGAGGCAGTGATGCAGACTGCTGTTGAAGGCAAGGTAACAATTTTCTCTCTATACTTTAGTAATTAGGCATCCTATTGATTTCACTGTGTAAACTTTCCAGGCTAGGCATTTTAACGTTATTCTTGTTAATTTCTTTGTAGATAGCTTTTGTGATATTTTATTATCAAATGGAGCTCCTTTATTTTTTTTCCTCATACTTTTTGTTAAGCCAGTTGATTTCTTTTTCTTTTTTTTTTAAGGTGAATGCTTGAACATGTCAATTTTACTGTCATCTTCTATGGGGTAATGCAGGTTGAAATCATTCGACAAGGTTATCTCATAAAGAGAACATCCAATATGAGAGGTGATTGGAAAAGAAGGTTTTTTGTCCTTGATAGTCGAGGAATATTATACTACTACCCTAAGAAGTGGAACAGGCTATCTGTAAGTTTTAAGCATTCTGAGCAAGACTGCAATTAGTGGCTTTTTAACTAATTTCTTTTCTGCAAGTGTACTTCTGTCAAATCCATCATTTGTTCATGTTTTTAATTCTGTGAAGTTGATGATATAGAGTATTGGTGGCCATTTGAGTCAAAGGGGACAAAGTTCATCAGAGTATAGTTCTGGGTTGTTAAGTCGGTGGTTCTATTCACAATATCCCTGTTGGGTACCTGATGACAAGTCTGTTTCACGACATACAGTGAACCTACTAACCTCCACTATAAAAGTTGATGCTGATCAGTCAGATTTAAGATTTTGTTTTAGGATTGTTTCACCAAAAAAGAGTTATACCTTTCAGGTAAGCCACTAATTCATCTTCAACTAGATAGACTAGTATGGAACATTTGTTGCTTGTAGTTTGGGTGATATGCATATGGATATATTTTTTTCATATGGTTCTCAGAGACATTTATATAGTTTGCATATTTTACACTTAATATGTACAAGCTCCAGTATATTCTTATATGTATCTCAAAGGTACTGGCAATTATATTTTAGATCTTGTATGATCGTTGCAACTGTCTTTCACATGCATAAATTCTTTGTATGATTGGTAGATTTGTTCCAGTGGTTAGTGTCATCGAAATATAGGAATCACAATCTTAAGTCTAGAAATAGCATGTGTTGCCAAATAGGGGTGTGATTGTGTATAGAATGCTTCTCGACAATCAGTATAACTTTGTCAACTATTCCAATCATTTGTTTGCTGTATTCTTTATAAGAAAATTAAGTGTTGGGCCACACAGGAAGAACAGAAGGAAAAGAGTATAAAAGAGACTCATTTGAAAATTTGGAAGGTTGCAAATTGTACAATTTTTAGGTCAATGAAAAATGAATTATATAGTTGATGTTTATTATATTTCATTGTAGTTCTCCAATGAACTAGCTATCACCCTTTAGTAACCAATGACTTTCTTTTACTGTGGTGGTCAAACACTGTCTTTATGTCTTCCTGATACTAGATTTCTAAAAGCATTTTGATGAAAATGAGGTTGTATAAGAGAAATGGAGAAATATTTTTATAAGAGAAATGGAGAAGTATTTTGGTAAACTTTTAAATAAAAATATCATACTATTAGGGATCTCAATACCCTCTAAGATGGAAGGGACATGCCAAGCTGGGAAGTCAAGGAAGCCTTAAAAATGATGAATTCTGGAAAAGCTGTAGGTTCCATAGTTAAGTGTGGAAGTGCATTTGATGTTGGTGCAGGATGTCTTAGAAGTCTCTTTAGTAAAATGCATAAAAATATGACAACGTCTGACGAATGAGTACTTGTCCCATTATCAAGATCAACGATTCTATATCAAATTACGATGTCTACAAATATATCAAACTAATAAGCCATACTATGATGCTTTGGGCATCATCTAACTAAATTAGTTTTTCATCTTGTGAATCAATAGAGAAGGCTATCTTTTTTTAGAAAAGATTAATAGAAAAGTATAGATATATAGAAAAGATCTTCTTAATATATTAATTCTATGTAATTTAGTTTTATGTCTTGTGAATCAATAGTAAAGGCTTTCTTTCTTGTGATATGGTTAATAGAAAAGTATAGATATGTGAAACACTTCATAATATATTGATTGATCTTGAAAAGCATATAACAAGTATCAATGGAGGTTCTTTAGTGGACATTAGATTGAAAAACTTGTCTTTTGAGTTATATTGATGTTATTAACAATGTGTTAAATAGGGTAGCTACTACTGCGAGAACTATTGATGGAAATTCGAATGAGTTTCCAATTGTGATTGGACTATACCTAGCCTTTGATTTGAGTCTTTATATTTTTACATTGGTGATAGCAAAAAAATACAAATGAAATAACTACTGTAGAAATGATAATACTAAAGTGGATTAGTGATATACACAAAAGGAGATGAGAAATGAGTATATCTGCGAGAAGGTTTGAGTAGCCTCAATTAAGGATAAGCTCAGAGAAAGTTTGCTTAAATGGTTTGGACATATATATCGAAATAAATTAAAGTTCTAGTAATGAGAGTTGAGTTGGATTTTGCCCATATAAAAAGATAAAGAAGAAGATCAAATAAGACATGAAAAAAACTATTAGAAAAGATCTTGCATACTTGGAGATAGATAAGGAATTATTATTTGATAGAGCATAATGAAAACAAAGAATTCATGTAGCCGACTCAACTTAGTGGGATAAAAGTTTAGTTTTTGTTGTTGTTGATAGTAGAATTGATTAAGTACATTGAAGTTGAGATTTTGTGGCGTGTGTTTTTGCATGAATAGTTCTAAGCATATTGAAGTTAAGATTTGGTGGCGTGTGTTTTTGCATAATTAGTTCCGGTAGATAAAACTCACGACTGAGCTAATAAAAACTTGGAATCTTGGAGTGGGGGTATGCCCTACCTGAGTTAATAAATGCCTTTTTTGTGCTCATAGAGAGTGGTGTTAAATAACATTAAATGGAGACGAGAAATCCATGAAAGCCTTCTTGTATGAGGAGGTGGGAAGAGGCTCCTTGTTAATGCACTCCACATACTGGACGAACATGCTTCATTTGAAGGCTTGAAGGATATAGGGAAGAATAAATCCTAGGTACAAGGAATATAGATTGGAAGTGCTTCAAATAATACAATAAAGAATGAATCAACAGCATGAGAGCATGTCACCCGAGGACCATAGTCAACAAACGCGAGGCTTGTAATTGGAATACCGAAGAACGATATATCCAAGGACCATAGTCAACAAACGCGAGGCCTGTAATTGGAATACCGAAGAACGATATATCCATCTAAGAGCAAGAACCACTTGATGGAGTAAACATTATTTCTAGTCTTATTTCATATGTGTAATCAAATATATATATATATATATATATATATGTATATATGTATATATGTATATATCATGGAATGGAAATAGTTCAACTGACTACAAAGTATACATAGCCACTCTAAGCAAATTTATTTAGGAGTGGGAATATCTTTTCTTACTAATTTTTATGATATCCTCAATGGAGATATAACCAAATGTATCTTTTATGCTGTTTATAGTTTGATACCACTAATGACATATTTATCTCCCTTTGAATTCCTTTTGCCTTTATCAAAATCTATTATCCATTAGTTTCTTTGTGGTATGAGGTATGTGTTATTTGGGGCCTTAGTAGCCTACCATGTACGCATGCAAAACCAACTTGTTTGCTTATATTCTTCTATATATATATATATATATATGGGAAATTACTATTGCTTTTTTGTTGTCTAACACATAAGTTGTTTCAAGATTATACTTGATCGGAGGAATTCAAAATAGAAGTTATTCTTATATTTACAATTGTGTTATAACCCTCCTATTTATAATATAATGGAAGCTAGTAAATTAGGAAACTATCCTGTTTTATATATACTAGTTTAGATGCACATGTTTTGCCATGATTTTTAAAAAATAAAATAAATTAATTCCCTTATTTAATACTAATTTAGGACCTAAGACTAAGACTACTAGAAATCGAGAGAACCGGTTATAATTTTCATTATAAGAATTTAGGACCTAAGACCAAATTATAATTTTTATTAAAAGGAATTAGGATCAAGACTAAAAGTGTGGCGTTCCCCTTTCAAGACACCACAATAACAAACTTATTTCGTAGAGGAGATTATACATTGAATCAAATAACTTTAACAATACAGAATAATTTAAAACTTACAGCAAAACTAATATAATTTAAATATCAAATTGAATTACAGAAAATATGTCAAAACACAAGTTTATTTATATACAGGCAATATTCATCAGTTTCATATATACATCCTGATTTATATAAAAAGTTGAAGTCAAACTGAAATATAGAACTCCTTTTGATTTAGTGCTCGTTATTCTTTCGTGTGTCTCTTTCTTTACCGGTACCTGCCAATAAAGATATCAGTTCACCAATCTCAGGACTAAGTAGGCAATATGTATTATCTTACTAAATAAAAATATCTGCAAGTAGACATATATTATCCTTTTCTAGCTGCATCGATATCATATAATTATGGTAATTAACAATATAAATATAAATGCTCATTTCACATAAACATGCAATAATAATACGCTGTAAACTTTTTTATTCTTTATACATTTTATCTTTTTAGCCTTAGTTTCTTGGATTATGCCTCAATTACCTCATTTCATCACCATATATATATATATAGAATCCTTGGCAACTCTTATACCCTGCAAATGGAGGACTGCCAAATATATACAACTATCTCTGAATTTGATAGGTTGTTTACACATTTTTTGTAATAATCCTCGAATTTGGTAGGTTACTATATTATGTAGCTTGAGCATAGACAGGGACATAAATATGACAAGAAACTCTTTTTAATTCATTGTCGAACTTTAAAATATTATATTAATTTCATTTGGTTGTTTCAAGTCTATAAGTTATAACTTAATTTTTAACGTGGCAAACAACTCAATGATTCTTTAAATACACATTATTATGCTATTTAATATACTTCTAGCTTTATTTCAGCATAATGAAATATAAATCATGTATTCTGTTCTACGGATTCTCAAACTTGGAATTAACTGAAAAACAAGCATCTAGGCAAACATGCATTTTTAATTCGAACATATACATAATACCATATAAATCAACTTAATTAATTAATTTAAAATTTTAATTTAATAAATAATTTAAAATTCTGACCTACTTCTTATATGTCATATTGAAGACTCGATGAAGAATAGAGAAATATGTGGAGAAGATTGGATGTGAAATTCTATTACCTTTCTTCCCTTCCTCTTCTTCTTCCTATGTTTCTTGGTAGTAGCTCTGGCAGCAAAATAGAGGCGCGAAAATGGCAGAGAAAGAGAGAGAGAATCGAGAGAGAGGGGTGCGGGCACACAATAGAAAATAGGAAAGAGAGAGCGCTCGGGTGATAAGGCGGTGATGCTGCTGTGCTTTTCCCATTTAATGGAAAAATTATATTTTGGTCCCTCAGTTTTTATTTTTTTATAAATAGGTCTAAAATCCTTACACTTAAGTCCTAATTTATTTATTTTAAGTCCAAAATAATTTTAATAAAATTTAGGGTAAAAAGCATCTGGGTCCCTGTACTTTACACGTATGGGAAAATAGGTCCCTCGAATATTTAAATGTAGTAAACTGGTCCTCCAGTTTGATGAAATATGCACGTAGGTCTTTGGGCCGTAACAGACTCCGATCGTCGCGCACGAGCGACGCCACCGAACCACAGCGGCTGCGTGGCGTGTGCGACCCACCGGCGGCCGCACGACGCCCGCGCGGTCGCCGGCGTCGCCTGTGCCCGGGGATCCTCTCTCTCTCCTTCAGAACCCTGCGCACAGGCGACGCCGGCGTGACCCGCCGGCGGCCCCGTGGGCGTCGCGCGATTGCCGGTGGGTCGCACACGTTGCGTGGCCGTCAAACCCGTTGGCGGCCGCGTGGCGTCGCCCTTGCGCGGCGATCAGGAGGAGAAAGAGAGGTGCCTCTCTCTCCTCTTGATCCCTGTGCACGGGCGACGCCGGCACGACCCGTCGATGGTCGCGCGGCCGCCAATGGGTCGCACACGTCGCACAGCCGCTAGGGTCCGATGGCGTCGCCCATGCGCGACGATCAGGAGGAGAGAGAGAGATGGGGGAGGAGAGAGTGATTTCTAACGTCTGTTACGGCCCAAGGACCTATATGCATATTTCATCAAATTGGAGGGCCAGTTTTGCTACATTTAAATATTTGAGGGACCTATTTGTCCATACGAGTAAACTAGAGGGACCCAGATGCTATTTACCCTAAATTTTAAGTTGCCAACAATTACAAATAATCCAATCACATAGTTAAAATAACTTTAGCAAAACATTATATCAAATATTAAATTTGAAAAACTTGGACATCATAAAAAGTAAGAGAAATGAGAGTTTTCTTGACTAAGTCTAAGAGAAATTGGTAGACGAAATTATAAGTTCTTGGGACTTAAAAGTAAGACCAAGTGAAATTGGGGGATTAAATTATAGTTTTTTTATGGAGATGTAATTTAAGAAATTAGAACTTAAGACAAAGACATAGAAAAATTAGAGTACTAAATTATAAATTTTTTTGTAAGAATTTAGGACTTTACATTAAGTATAAAACAAATTGGGGCATCAAATTATATTTTTTGTATGGAGATAGAATTTAATAAATTAGGACCTAAAATCAAAATAATAAAATTAGGGAACCAAATTATAATTTTTACTACCGTGCGCGGCGATCGGGAGGAGAGAGAGGAGGAAGGGATTGGGATCTAAAGAACAAAACTAAGAGAAATCAAAAACCATGTTATAAGTTTTCCAAGAATACAAAAGTTTTCTCCTCTTCCATACTCCTACTTTAACTAGTAAATTATGGATTTTTTTTATAGTAAATTATGGATTTATGACCTAAGGCCAAACATAAGAAAAATTGAGGGGCTAAATTATAAATTTTTAAAATCTAAAACTAAGATTAAGAGGGCATTTGGTTTAATGTTACTTTGATGTTATGTCATAATAGCTAGATGCTATTCTTTACATGAAAAATCTATAATTTAACACTAAGATAATATTTAACCAAACGTCCCCTAAGAGAAATTTGAAAATTAAATTATAATTTTTTAGCACATAAAATAAAGATCGAAAAGAAATTAGGAGATCAAATTATAATTTTTATAGAAAATAATATTTAAAGAATTAGGGCCTAAGACAAAAACCAAAAGAATTTGGAGAAAAAATCATAATCTGTTATGTTCTAAGATCAAGACTAAGAGAAATCAAGAAATCATATTATAATTTAACAAAAATATAAAGTTTAAGGAATTGCGGCCTATGTTCTAGATCAGGAAAAGCCGAGGGACCAAATTATAATTTTCATCCAAGTAAAAAATTTGATTCGAAGATAAATAGTAAAAGAAATTATGAGATTAAATTATAATTTTTGCAAAAAGAAATATAGGGTCTAAATTACAATTTACATTATAAAGATTTTAGACTTAGGATGAAGATAGAGAAATCAGGGGAATGAGTTGCAAATTTTGTAAAGGCAAAAGTTTTTACCTCCCCAACTCCCACTTTTAATATATAAAAAATAGAGACAAAATTACAATTTTCATTATAAGGGATAAGATTAAAATATAAACAAAGAAATTAAATGACCAAATTACAATTTTCAATGTATAGAATTTGGATCTATGGTTGACTAAGTGAACTTGAGAGACTAAATTGTAATTTTTTAAGGCCTAAGAATAAGACTAATAGAAATTAGTGGACCAAATTATAATTTTTATATTATGAAATTAAGATCTGATACAAAAACCCAGAGAAATGAGAGACAGTTATAATTTCTACAAAAAGAAAAGCTCTTTAGACCTAGGGGGGGTAAAATTACAAGTTCTGTTGTAAAGAATTAAGACCTAAGATAATCGAGAGATCCAATTATAATTTCTTAAGACATAAAATCTGGAGTTAAAGAAATTGAGAGACCAAATTACTATTTTTGTTGTGTGGAGTTGTGATCTTACACCAAGACTAAGACAAATCGGTAACCAATTTATGCTTTCTTAGGACCTAAGTCCAATACTAAGAGAAATTAAGAGATTGTATTATAATTATCATTGTAAAGAACTAAGATCTAAAACGAAGACTATGAGAAATTAGTGGACCAAATTATTATCTTTTGGAACCTAAGACTACGACTAAAAAAAATTACGGGACCAAATTACAATTATCGTTGTAAGCAATTAGAATCTAAGGTAAAAACTAAGGAGATTGGGATCAAATTATGATCTCTTAGGACCTTAGATGAAGACTCAAATAAATTAAGAGACTAAAAATAATATAGATTTAGCTTGTCAACAAGAGTAGAAAACCGTGTAAGTATTATAGACTATGAAAATTTTTGCCAGCTAATACTTAGTCCTAACATGAGGTGTAATGATCTTCCTTGACAACGTAGGTTCATTAATGAAGTTGCGGTCATCTTGAATATGTATAGTATGTTTATGGAAAACAGGATTACTAGAAATATAGATAGTAGCTTTATTATCACAATGTATCATCATAGGCTGCTCGATAAGGAAAACTAAACTCTTTTAATAGGGTCTTAATCTGCATCATCTCACCACCAGTGTGGGCCATTACATTGTACTCAAATTCAACTATAAATCTTGCCACAACAATTTGCTTTTTACTTTTTCATGCCACCAGAATTTCCTAAACACATGTACTGTACCTTGTCTTAGATCTTCTTTCATCAACAATTGGCATAATTAGTATCAGAATAAGACTTGACATAAAGGTGGCCATGTTCCTTATGTAGTAAATCTTTTCCAAGACTCTTTGTGATGTGTAGTATCCTGATAATAACTTCCAAATGCTTTCTTTTGTAGTTTGCATGTACTGGCTAACATCTTCTACAACAGAAAAAGTTATCAAGCCTTGTTACAGCTAAGTAAATCAATTTACCCGTCAGACATATGAATACTAAAGCATCCTCAAGCGGCTTTCATCATCATTGAGACCTAACTACCATTAGTATATCAGCTAGCTTACATTCAAATAATTTAACTTGTTCAAGTGAATTTATTTTATATTTTCTCCGTGTGAGTGCAATGCCACTCTTACTGTGAGCAATCTCAATTCCTAGGAAATTCTTTAGGCAACCAAAATCTTTAGTAACAAAACTTTTTTGACGGCATTGCTTAATTTTGAATATTTCTAATTGCATCCAATGATGAGTATATCATGAACATACACTATAAGAATAATGAAACCAGAAGGGGTATGCCTTATAAAGATAAAATGGTCTAAAGTACTACTCCAATCTCACTTGTCACTTTTCAAAATTTTGAAACTAGGCTCAAGGACTTTGTTTCAAACTGTAGATGACCTTTTGTGTTGAGTCTGACAACCGGACAAAAAGTATTATACTTTATAGATATAAGTCATATTTCAGCATGAGCCCCATATCACTCCTAACCCCTCCTAAAATCACCCTACTAATATATTTAAAAATAGACTTTATTTCATATACTACATATATTTCAACAAAAAATTAATTTTATTTTATATTCAACACAATTTTCAATAATCAAATAAGTTTATTTTCCTTCATACTAAATTTTTTTCTAAGCTCAAAACAGTTCAAACCATCCTAATAACATACTCTTAACCAAATAGGGGTTGAGTAAACTCTTATGCTACAAGGCAATCCTTATAATGATCAATCATCCTGTTATATTTGAATCTAATAGCGAAAAGTTATTTGTATGTAACTTAAAGAACAACGAATAAAGGAGATACTATATGCCAAGTACCTGTGCTAATCAGATTTGACATTCTTATGTCCATGTCCTGCTTTCATTTAGAAATCCATAGTCCTTCATGATATGACCTGGTTACATTCAAACAATATATAAAGGTAGTGCAAAGGAATGAAA
>KZ451988.1:2048069-2076965 GCA_002786265.1 Apostasia shenzhenica
GGAGCACCCCAAGGAGACACACTAGGTCGAATAAATCCTTTATCTAATAACTCTTGTAACTGCTTCTTAAGTTCTTGAAGTTCAGTTGGAGCCATTCGATAAGGAGCCTTTGAAATTGGGGTTGTCCCCGGAACTAATTCAATAGAAAATTCAACCTCTCTTTCTGGTGGCAAACCAGGTAAATCAACAGGAAACACATCTGGAAATTCTCGAACAATAGGAATATCCTCTAAAATAGTGTTATCCATTCGCTTTTCCACAATATAAGCAAGAAAACCTTTACAACCCTTGGCAAGTAACTGAATAACTGTTATTAGTGACACTTGAGAGTTTGGAGTCCCATTGAAAGAAAATGTTGATTGATTGGGCACGTTAAAAGTTATTGACTTCTTATAACAATCAATACTAGCATAATTCGAAGAAAGCCAATTCATGCCCAATATCACATCAAAATCTTTCATTTGAAGTAAGATTAAATCAACATTAAATTGATGATCTCCAAGATTCATCTCACATGATTTACAGACCATGTCAGAAATTAAGGAATCACCCATAGGAGTTTCCACACTCAAAACACAATCCAATAGTTCAGGCTCAACTCTTAACTTTTTAGCAAAAGATACAGAAATAAAGGAGTGCGTTGATCCTGGATCAAATAAAGTATATGCTTGTTGTTCACATAAAAGAATAGTACCTATTATGACATCGTTTGAGGCATGAGCATCCTCTTTGGTCAAAGCATATACTCTTCTCTGAGCCTTTGGTTTCTGTGCTCCACCAGAAACTTTCTGCTGTGGTTGGCCTTTATTAAGAGGGCAGTCTTTAATCATATGCCCAATCTTACCACATCTAAAACAAGCACCAGTCTCCCAGTAGCAAGCTCTGTCCCCATGATCCTTTCCACATCTTCCACAAATTTTAGGTTGTTGATTTTGTTCCTGTTTTGTGGAATTGTTGTTCTTCCTTATTTTTGACTTATTGAATTTACCAGGAGAAACTTGCTCAAGTGGTCTGTCTCTTTTCTTTTGTTCCGATATCTTCTGTTCCTGTGCTTTAGCATACTCTTCAGACTCTAGAATATTATCTTCTACCATCTGAGCTCGTTCATAGATAGCATTATAAGTTTTCAGTTTGTACCCAGCCAAACGATTTTTAATTTCCTGTTTTAAACCCCTCTTGAACTTCTTTGCTTTATTCAAATCATTGGCAACCAGTTCGGGTGCAAATCTGGATAATTCGGTAAAACGAGCCTCATACCGGTCAACAGAAAGATCTCCTTGTTCCAACTTGATAAATTCAAGTACTTTTCTATCACGAACTACATCGGAAAAATATTTTTCAAAGAAAACTTCTACAAATTTTGCCCATGAAAGTGAAGCTCTTTCCAAAAGTCTTGGCTGAATAGACTTCCACCAATACTCTGCCTTTCCTTCAAACATAAAGGTAGCAAATCTGATTCTATCTTCATCTCCACATTTCATTGCAGCAAATATTTTCTCCAGTTTATTTATCCAACCTTCGGCTTCATCAGGATCACCAGTACCTTTGAAGTAAGGTGGATCTAACTTCTTAAATTTCTCAAGTGTACATTCAATAGTATTTCCAGACGACTCAGACTGCTCTCACTCCTCATCGTTTACTTTTCCATGGAGCTATAAGTAGATTTGAAGTGGAATAAGTGTATAGAGAATCATCAAAATCTATAGATGGAGGTGCTGGAGTTGCAGCTACCTAGGAACGAGTATAAACTTGTAAAATACAATTAGTCGGTATAGGTGTAGCATGATGTAAAGGAACAAATGGAGTAATTGTACTGGAGTATTCCTAAGGTTGCAAGGGGTTGACTCAAAGAATGTTGTATTTGCAGGAATATAAAAATTTCGATAAATTAGATCCTTACATCGATACCCTTTCCAGTTAGTAACTGAAAAATGCACAAAATATGCGAAGGAGAAAGCTTATCTACCCATGGATAAAGATTGCTTACAAAATAGACACAATCAAATGCATGGGGAATTGTAGAAAATAGGGGCTTCTAAGAATAGAAGATATCAAATCTAGAGATTTATCATTAATAATTGAAAAGGATATTTAGTTTATCAAGAAGTAGTAAAAATAACATCTCCCTAATAGGAGTGAGGGACATTCATCTGAAATATTAAAGTGCGAATAACACCAAGCAAATGTTGATACTTGTGTTTCACCACGCCATTCTATTGAGATGAATAGGAGTAAAAAGTTTAATGAATTATTTCTTTATGAGTGCAGAAAGATTTAAATTTAGATCAAATGTATTCAACAACATTATTAGTGTGAATAATTTTAATAGGAATAAAAAATAAATCTTTGTTTCTTCATAAAATGCTTTGAAGATAGGTATAATATAAAAACAACTTTTTAACAAATGCAACTAAGTGACTTAAGTAATCGTCAACAAATATGGCAAATGAGTAGTTACAGGACTTAGGGCCCAAATGTGTAAGTGAATTAGATCAAATAAACCTTTACTAGGAAAAGTAAAAAAAAAAAAAAACCTTTACTAGGAAAATTAGACGCAAGAGAAAAGAGACATGAAGATGATTTCCAAACTCGCTAAGCATCTCAGTTCAAACTTAATTCTTAGATCCAAAAAGTGATGCAAACTCTTTTAGACGATGTAGTGGTGGACAACCACAATGATGGGGAAAGTGCATGAAGTTTTGTTCTAATAAGTGATAAAATCCACTTGCCTCAACATCGCCACCAATCATCTTTGTTTTGAAATCCTGAAAGATGCAGTAAAAAGGGTAAAATATAATAGGACAATTTTGTGAAGTAGTCAAATGATGAATTAATAACAAGTTTATGAGCAATTGTGGAACATAAAGTACATTATTAAAGGTGATAGAAATAGATGATTTAACAAACCCAAAGATGCGTAAGAGTTCAATATCTAAGTCATATCGAAATTAGTAGCAATGGTGAGCATGAGATGCAAGTGAATGTATCAGACATTCATAATTCTCTTGAGATATAGTAACTAAATTCAAAGGAGGTGAGGGACTGGCAGAAGCATGAATTGGAGGAAAAGACATGTGTGCATTATTTGGATATATGAGCTTCTCCCAACAATGCTAAAATGGATTATTGGTTCTCTCCCACACTGTGAACAATGAGGAAATGAGTTTCTGCATCGTCCACGATTCGAGTATGACCACTCTTGCCACCACGACCCCCCTGTCTTGCATGAGTTCTGACAACTTGTGCAGGGTGCTCTATGCAAGTGGATGTTTAGACAATGAACTAGAAAGTTCTCTTACTTATAAAACTGGAGGTAAGACTATGGCAATACTAGGAGCTGCACTATCTATCATGAGTCGTGACTAGACTGACCGAAGAGATTCGTTCAGTCCAAATATAAACTTAGTCTCCAGGAAATCATTGTTCTACTTTTGCCACTTTACTTGGTTTATAATAAAGGGCATGTATTTCTATAATTCATCCATTTTGTCTTTTGAGTAGTATAATATTTCAACATCGAAAAATCTCCATGTTAAAGCGAGAATAGCTCAAAATATAAGAAACATTAGATCTTGAAAGTTTGTAGAGCAAAAAAAAAAATGTCATATGCCTTTTACGGTTTCTTGAAACATAACTATGGAAGTAATGAATGGTTCTAAACTGTTTAGAAGTCATGTAAGAATATTGTATTCAAAAGCTTGCTATAAGAAGAATTTTGTGGTGTTAGTAATATCAAGAAAGTTTCTCATGAGATCTACTAAGAATCTCAAGGCTCATAAGAGATAGTTGGAACCATAAAAATTGATGGTATTTGGATTGATATAATGTTGGAGTAAGATAAGCCATTAGCAGCATCAAAAGTAAAGCTAAAGATCAATTCTTTACTTAGGCATCAACAGCCTATGGAGTTCAGATCTAGACTAGCTAGCGCAGAAGATCCCAAAGTTGAGGGCACGTATTTGAGCAGTTCGCATGGGCGCAAGCGGAGCGGAGATTGAGTGTAGTGAGCGAGAGCAGGGTGAGTAATGTGAGAAGGAAAAAGCTTGGTGATTAGGAGACAGTTTCAGTTCATAGTGGTAATGTGGTGGAGATGGTGAAGGGAGTTGATTAAGGTTAGGTAGTTCCTTTAATACCATGAATAAAGGAATTCAAAATAGAAGTAAATTCTCGTATTTACAACTGTGATATAGAAGGCAATTACAATACTAAACTGCAAAATTAGAAAGCAGTCATCCTTTATTATAGGAGGTTATAATAGGAAATGAAAGAAATATAATATAAGTACAGATTAATTTACAAAATCTTAGATATTTCTAGAATATTTTCCAACAATACTCTAATCATGTTGGTCGATGGCTTCCAAATTTTAAATGTGATGGATGTGATGGAAGGTTGTATACGTCTACCATGTGTTATGCTTGGGAAAACTAGTTCATCATATGTTATATTACCAGGATACTGTATCCAGTTAATATATGGAATATGTTGCTTAGCATCTAAATGTAAGACCATCGATATGATTGTTGGGGTGTAATGTAATTTCTTGTGTCTAGGAATGTGTTGTGGAACATAAGTATATATGGATTCCTAATCATTGTTCACATTTCATTATATATTTATTGGATAATGAGAATAATTGCGTCAATTCTAAAATAAATTTCTTGCACTTCGTTCTTATAATAAATGAGTAATTTAGCACTGATGAACTTTTAATGTACAAATGTATGATGTGTTGCATCCAAGTGGCATTTTGTTGCCATGTTTAGAGATGCTATTTACTTGCCTTGATTTTTTCGGGTAGGCTGAGAGTGCGATGGATCAGATGGATTGGATTGAAAAGATAACTGTTGTTATAGCTTCATTACTTGGTTCCCAAACACCAGAAAAGGTCAGAATTTGTTATCTGGTCTAAGTGTATTTTATTGGCTTAAATGTGATAATTGACATGCTACTCATTTCAGCACATCATCGCCAGCCCAGCAACCAGCTCGTTAGATCTTTCTGCTTCTAGTAATAATAGTTCCCTTGGCAGCTCGTTAGATCTTGACCACTTAGCAATTCAAGAATGCCTATTGGAAAGGAATCGTGCTGCTGTGCTGTCAGAGCAGTCAACCCAAATATTGCAGCGGTATAAGCTCAATGCTAAACAGGAAAAGCCATTGGATTTGCTGAGCAGAGTATGTGGAAATGGCATTTGCATTGACTGTGGTGCACCTGGTCCTGACTGGGCATCATTAAACCTTGGAGTTCTCATGTGCATTGAATGTTCTGGTGCTCATCGCAATCTTGGTGTGCATATATCAAAGGTATTCTACTTAACCTATTTAAAATCTTGCATGTCCTATTATTTTGATCACGTGGCCTCATCTGGGCATCATTAAACTTTGGAGTTCTCATGCGCATTGAATGTTCTGGTGTTCATCGCAATCTTGGTGTGCATATATTAAACTGGCAAACCTACCAAGTTTATCCAGTAAATAGATAGTTTTTGGAAGACTGGTTTCTTTAGAGTAGAAAAGACGAAATTTTCTGTTAGCAGCACTAAGGTAGCCTGTATCAGTTTTGCTATAAGACATGAAACCAACTGCTGTTGGGAATTTGTGTTGAATATCTTTTCTACTTGATGCTTCTTTGTACAGGTGAGATCTCTGACACTTGATGTAAAAGCATGGGAGCCTTCAGTTATCAATTTGTTCCTGTCATTGGGTAATACGTTTGCAAACACCGTATGGGAAGAGCTGCTACATTCAAAAAGCAATATGAAGTATCAGACCTCTTCTGGGTAATACCATTGTAATTGTAATAAAAATATGATGTATTTCTGAATTTGTAATAGTTGCATGGATACTCAAATACACAGATTTTCTGGAGTTGCAGTTCCCGAAACTCCGATTCAAAGCAGCTGCAGACATCAATAAGCAAGCCGAATCATAATGATCCTCTATCAGTGAAGGAGAAGTTCATCAAAGCAAAGGTATTACGTGGACCGATATACTTGACTATTTGAAAGCTACTGGATTGGCAATTAATGTTTACATAATGATGCTTAAAATGTCACGCCTGTCCGTCTTAACACAATTTTAATGAATTTCAGCATATGTTCATATACTTAGATAGTTTGCCACCCCTTATATCGGGGCTCCAGATGGAATCAAGGCGGTTGGCTGTGGAGCCTGATGCAAGCCTTCCCCAGGCTTCATTCATATTTCAGTAGAACCCGGGGGAGCTATTACTATTCCAAATTCACTCTTCGGAGGTGTTGGTCTATCTAGGTTGGGTAGGGCCCCGCAGTTGCCCCTTCTCTCTTCCACCCTTTCCCGTGATATAGAGGCTAGCACAATTCCGAAGGTGTAGGTATCATCAACAACTCAACTAAAGTTCCATCTTCTATAACACAACCAATGTATTCTTTTATCAGAATGCATGATATATCTTTAACGAAAAATACAATTCAAGAAAAAGTCACATTATATATTAAAAATAAGAGATCTCTTCAATCTTACACATTCTTGTCGTCAGCTAATATGTAAAATAATAATGGGGGTGTGTATAAACAACTCGATGAATAGTTCAAACTCAAATAAGCAAACCTGGAGGCTCATATACACTAGATGATAATATCTCAAAATGCTAATATATGGTAGTCAAGGAAAGAGGCTTATCAAAAAAGCTCACAAGGAATTGTAGATCAAGACAAACATCTCTATGCAAAATTAAGATTTTTTTAATAGAAAAATAAAATAAAATTTTTAAATGTATAAGAAATAAGAAATTTTTGAATAGATCACAAATAGAAGATGGTAAGTAATCAAAGCATTATTGCATCAAAAGAAGCTGAATGAAAAGATGAGAGCATATCAAATGATCATAGATTATGACATTCTTTTAATCACATAGTTGTATTTATATTGATCGAATTATACAAGGCTACTAGGACAAAGCTAAACAAAGGGTGCGTCATCCTGTAATTGAACCCATCAGTTCCAAAGGGATTTTTCAATCACAACTGTTCAAACTCATTACTCCCGCTTATGAGTCACAATCATGCCAAAGTACTAACGGTGCTAGACTATTGTTTATACCATGCATGCACATATGGTCATATGCTCAAAAATATAAAGAAACATATGCGCACACGCATGCACACGCCCCTATGTTCTGATGCCGGCAAGCATGCACTCACGCATGTACGTGCACACGCACGTGCACACACAAGCATGCACACACTTGTTATTAAATACACATGGATAACCAATAATCATAAATTACAACGCACATGAAAAAGTATGTATATGTGGCATAAGTTTTAGTCATAATGTAATCGAGCAATAAGATATCAAAGGAATTTAAAGCAAATGTATTTTAATGGTCATTGCTTTGGGCAATGCCATGCAAATTCTATAGTGCACGTGCACACACAAACATGCACACACTTATTATTAAATACACATGGATAACCAATAATCGTAAATTACAAATGCGCACATCAAAAAGTATGTGAATGTAACATAAGTTTTAATTAGTCATAATCTAATCGAGCAATAAGATATCAAAGGAATTCAAAGCAAATGTATTTTAATGGTCGATACTATAAATAATACATACAGCAAAAAGGTGTATATGTGAGAACTTGCTTAGATAAGTAGGAACTACCCATCTCAAATATCACTATAAGTGATCTAATGCTTGCTCTACAATCTTGAAATTCTCAATGTTGACTAAACCTAAAGCCAAACCTTAAGACATAATATAAATATGGAAACAAATGATTCATATAGCTGACCTTATATAGTGAGTTAAAGGCTTGGTGGTTGTTGTTACTGTAGAAGCACTTATATTGAGGACATGACAATTGGTGGTCAGGTTATTAAAAAGAATGAGTGTTTTAGATATCTCGAATTGTGACGTCCCGACTGCCGATACTCGACCTCCCTTTTTACACTCGGCCGAGCTACCAACAACCGAGACGTGGGACTTACAATTTTACAACATGCAACATATGTTTTAACTCCACTGCTTGCTGTAACCTACGATATCTCACACCAAGTCCCGTGATCCTTCTAATGCAGTACCTGCCACCAAAAATGGCAAGAGTTTGTTAATACAAACTCTGTAGGTAAAACAGTATCCCAACATATAACATGAATATTCAAACATTGTCAGATATCATAAAATGATACAAATAATATCATGGAATACTCAATAACTATTCACTTAAATATAATTATAGAACATACCTTTCATTAAAATTATCAGTAAAATATTCATACCCATAACCCTAAATTCACTTAATTTTATAGCATCATAATATTATTCTGTTTAGTAATGTAGATCTATCATTTTCATACCCTTTTATCTAGAAGCCTGACGAAAGTTCTTTCAGTTTGTTATCTTAGAGCATAGTATCTACACCTTATATCAGAGACTCCATTTTACTTGGAGCCGCACCTTATATCGGTAATCCATTTTAGGACTTCACCCGGCTTACACTCTCCGCCCTCATCGGAATAACACATATGTAAGAAACTTTTCGCCCTCGTCGGTTCTTCGTATACAAAAATTTCTTAGTACCACATCACCTCACAGATTAACAAATCCATCTCATTTCTATATCCAATTAACAAAATACATGACATAATATCACAATTTTCATATTCTCGTAGCATTAACTTATATTTTCACAAACATAATAAACCAATATTAATTTTAGGGGAAAGAGTCACCTACCAATTATTGTTTTAACAAAGCTTGAATCCCTCCTTTATTCCTTTCCTTTTTTTCCTCTTCCTTCTTCTTCTTCTTCTTCTTCTTCTCCCTTTTTCTTCTTTGTTTCCCAGCAGTAGCTGCTTCTGCTGCTCTTTTCTGGGTTTGTCAGAAACTAGCAGGCGGAGGGCACGGGCAGAGGCAGAGCAATAGCAAGCTTAATCCCTTCCCTTTCCCTTTTTTTTTCTTTTCCTCTCTACATGGCAGAGAAAAGGGGCATGGGCTGCTGGAAGATGGCAGCTGGCTGGCAACTAATAGTCCATGATAATCATTTTAAAGTAAAATTGCAATCCAGTCCCTCAACTTTCATATCCTTATAAATAGGTTTAAAAGTATTTATTTTAAGTCCAAAATTATTTATTTTTTGTCCAAATTAACTCTAAATTTTAAATCTCAAATTAAATTTTGGATGTCACACGAATCAATGACACAAAGTGATTGTGAAATAGATGATATTATTAGTAAAATTCAAGCAGGGTGGATTAAGTGAAAAAATATATTTTGTGTATTGTATAATAGAAAATTTTCACTTAAACTTAAAAATGAATTTTATAAGATAGTAGTAAGACTAGCGATGTTATATGGTGTCGAGTGCTAGTCTACTAATTAGAAATATATGAATAAATAGTGTCATAGAAATGAGGATATTAAAGTGAATGAGTATATACACAAAAGATAAGATGAGAAATGAGTACATCTGTAAAAAGGTTGAAGTACCTACAATTTAGGAAAAGCTTCGAAAAAATCTGCTTAAATTATTTGGGCATATATATCATAGGCCGATAAAAACTCTAGTAAAAGGAGTTTTGTTATTAGATCTTACTCATATAAAAAGAAGAAGAGGAAGAACGAAAAAAGACATTAAAAGAAACTATAAGAAACAGTCTTATATACTTGGAGCTAAATAAAGAGTTGTTATTTGATCTAGTGCAATGAAAACAAGTGATTAATGTAACTGCCACCTGATGGGATAAAGGCTTGGTTGTTGTATGAGATTGTAGACAAAAGTGGAATTTAGTATTTTAACTAGATGAAGAATTCCCATCTTGTTGAACTATGGCCATCCTTGTTTTGATGCAAGAATGTAATGTTTCTTGGCTTGTTGATTGATGAAAATCAGATTCATGCCCGAACAAGGATTCTCTATCTGCCCTCGAAGCTACTAAGGTCTGGTTTGAAATCCAATAAAGCAAGCCAAGCCTTTTTTTTGGAATAGAATGCAAAGAAAATGGACCAAAATCCTGCCATGAAAGTGGCAATTCCACCTTTAACGCTAGTCACTAGGGATGGGTGACGAGCCATTTTTTGCTTGTCCTATATGGTATATAGTCTAGTTCAGTTTCGCACATGAAATTTTATCTCAAACTTATCTTTTTCCCCCTCCTATGCCTAATTAGTCAAAGGCATCCAACTTCCTTCTACTTCTAACAACACCCACCATACCTTGCTTTTAAGTCGATCTCTTATATTAGAAAATACTGCTTTGTTGATCTTCAAAAAAAAGTACTTTGTTAATGTATTGTTAAAATAATCATCTTCTTGTCTCATTAGTGACCCTATCCTATCTCAATTTTCATGACTCTACCCTTAGTTTATTCCACTGAGTATAGAATTTTCATATCTATGTTGTCCTAACTGCAAACCATCTTATTCAAGCTCTATTGATGACCCTGTCTCATTTGGTTGAAATATGTTTTGGGGATATTTTAAATTTTTTGAGATAGAGAGGAAAAAAATTATTTTAATGTTATGATGTGAAATATAGTTAATTTATTATTGAGGATTGTGTTGAATGTGAAATAAAATTAATTTTTAAGTTGAGA
Organism: Apostasia shenzhenica; assembly: GCA_002786265.1. Classification (NCBI taxonomy): domain Eukaryota; kingdom Viridiplantae; phylum Streptophyta; class Magnoliopsida; order Asparagales; family Orchidaceae; genus Apostasia; species Apostasia shenzhenica. The sequence goes on from KZ451988.1 coordinate 2,058,656, forward strand.
TTTGTGTATGATATAAAATAAAATTGATTTTCAATTTGAATTTGTGTATAATGTGAAATAAATATAAAATATTAATGAAAGTATTGTTGGAGGAGTTTGAAGTCTTTTTATGGCCCATCCAAATGAGACATACTGTTGTCAAGTCAATCCCACTTCAAATACAATAAAAGTTTCTAGAAGTGAAGGTAGCATGAAGCTTTCAAGCATGTGCACGTAAAATCTAAAGTTAAGCTGAATCTAGGAGGCCCTAAAAAATGCTTAAGAATGATGATCTCAAAAGTTGTGCCTCTTGTCGTTTGTTATTTGACTAATTGTGGGGACAAATCCAAACTAGTAATAACCGATGTGTAGGCTACCAGTATGGCTGGTATTCATTTTTGCATATTCCACCAACTAAAGACTACAGCTCCAGGACGGTGCAATATTTTGCCAGTTAGTCAATTTGATTGGCATGGTCTGCTGGCAAAAACCATTGTCATTGAATTGTCTATGCATGCTCATTTTTTAACCTTTCTTTAAAGTAATTAAAGGTGTTCCATTACTTTTTCCTATGCACACCAATGGACCCACTTGACATTCTATTTTGAAAATTAGGTTATGGATTCAAGCTAGAAGTATTAAATTATTCTTTAAATTCTGCAAGTACCCTTTTTTATCCTTTTTTCCCTTTTTTGCTATTATATTCCTGCAACTTAGGGGTTAATGCTAGCTATGTGTTTTGCGTATTCCTTCTCCTTTCTCTATCTCAGTTTATTTTTTCACTTTGTGTTAGCATTAAATAATATCTCTGTAAGGCGACAAATGGCACTTTGGTGCAGGTTCTCCCTTAAGTTGTAGCCTAGATATGCACTGTTTTTGAGAAATGATCTGAGGTTATTTCCGTGAGACTCTGAGAGAATTTTTGAAGCCTTTGAAATGGGGAAAAAGTGTAGTGAATGTTTCGATTCTATGGTGCATGTAAGTTTAAGTGCCCTTATTATTTTACATAGTCAACTCTAGCTTTATCATAATTGGGACTACATTTGATATGTACACGATCTGCATAAAGAGCAGCCAAATAGTGAAGTCAATCTCTTAACATTGAAATATATAATCGTATGGTTACAAAATGAACAAAGTATGTTTCCAATATTACCCTTACAATTATAATATACATCAACATCCCTAGTAATTTGAGTGGGAGAACAAACATTTAGATTGAAATGAAAATCTTGGAATAATACATACGGCAACGCCTTTGTTATAATATTCGCAAGCTGTTGTGAAGAAGGATCATGTAAAACTCGAGCTTGGCTAAGAGCAACTCTTTCACAAATAAAACAAAGACCAAGTTCAACATGATTTACTCAAGCATGCTGAACTGGGTTGGTAGATAAATACATAGCACTAATATTATCACAAAATATTATGCTGGTTGATGGTAAAGAAGATACAACTCCTCTAAAAAATTTCGAATCCAACAACATTCAGCAATAGCATTGACAATAGCCTGATACTTAGCATTAGCACTAAAGCGATAGATAGTATATTGACATTAGAAGACCAAGAAATCTAATTATCTCTTAAGAATACATAATAACCAGAAGTAGAACAACGAGAGTCAGGACAACCAACCTAATCAACATCCAAGTAAGCAATTAATTGGGATAAAGAAAACAAACAAACAATCAAACCATAATTAAGGGTGCCTTTGATATATCAAAGGATACATTTAACATTATGAAAATAATGATCCTGTGATGAATGCATAAATAAGCTAATTTGTTAAACAACATAAGAAATATTTGGTCTAGTAAAAGTCAAATATTGTAGAGCACCAACTATGCTTTGATAAAAGGAGGGATCAGAAATTGATGCAGATCTAGTTTAAAATAACTTGTCATTAACTTCAATAGGAGTACGAGCAGAATTACAAGAAGACATTAAAGCATGATCCAACAATTCTAAAGTATACTTTGATTGAGATAAAAACAAACTATCATCTTAATGTGTGGTAGACATACCCAAAAAGTAATGCAAAATGTCAAGATCACTCATAACAAATTCTGAGCTCATAAGAGATATGAAATGTTGTAAAAACTCATAAGATGAAGTAATAAATATAATGTCATCAACATATAAAAGAAGAATTGCCATATTGTTTCCTTGATGATAGATAAACTGTGACGTCCCGGATGCCGGCACCCGACCGCTCTTATACACCGGCCCGAGCCACCAACAACCGAGGCGTCAAAACTAAACTTTAATCTCATATCATTAAAACATCCACATTTCTTGCCGCAACCTGTGATACCTCATACCATGTCCCCTAATCCTTCCTATGCCATACCTGCCACTAAAAATGGCAGGAGCCTATTAATACAAACTCAGTAGGTAAAACAATATCATAAAACATGATTATTCAAAACATTCTCAGATATCATAATAAAAGGATACAAGTAAAATCATGCAGTCGAAATAATACACTGCAAATCCTTTTAATTCTTTATACTTTTATCTTTTAGGCCTCGGTTTCTTGGATTATATCACAACTGCCTCTTTTTTCATCATCACATATACATAGGATCCTTGGCAACTCCTATACCCCACATATGGAGGAGTGCCACATAACATACAACCATCCCCTGTAGTGGCAGGTTGTTAACACATCATGGCAACCAGTCCCAATATTTGGCAGGTTACCAAGTCACATGGCATGGCTCAAGCATAGGCAGGGACATAATCGTGACAAGAAATCCTTTTTAATTCATTGTCGAAATTTAAAACATTTTTATAATCACATTTAGTTGTCCCAATTCCGCAAATCAGTTTTAACTTGTAAACCTCAATTCAAATTTCGGGATGTCACATAAACATTGATGAATTAGCCTTATTATAAATAAAATCTTAAGAAAATAAATAAGTTATAAATCGATGAAACCAAGCAGGAGGAGCCTGCTTTAAACTATAAATAGCTCGATTCAATTTGCACTCATAATCAAAATAAATTGGATGAATGAATCCCAGTGATTGACACATATAAATCTCCTTAGTAAGTGTTCCATAAAGAAATGCATTTTTTACATCAAGTTGATGAATTGGCTAATTTTGTGATAATGCAAAGCTAAGGACAATTCAAATAGTAACAAGCTTAACAACTGGACTAAATATTTTATCATAATCAACTTTGGCTTGTTGTGTATAACCCTAAGCAACTAATCGAGCTTTAAACCTTTCAATAGAACCAACTATTTTTTGTTTTATACGATAGACCCGTTTCGAGCCAACAATATTTGCGTTGAGGGGACAAGGAATAGGAGACCAGGTATTATGTTGGCAAAGTGCATCAAATTCATCTTTTATTGCAGCATGCCAATTTGGATCTGAGCAGAAGCTAAATTTTTGGGTTCCTTGGGTGTAGATGAAGTAATTATAGCATGTAAAGAAGGAAGAACCTTAGGTTTACGAGTAAAGTTAGAGAGAAGGAAAATATGAAATGCATCTTCTATGGGAAAAAACTACGAAGCAGCAGAGAGCGCTTCACTATCTCAAAACATCTTGGTGGGATTATAGAGTAGAAAGTGAAGAAAGAAATAAATCTCTCTAGGAGTCAGAATGGAAAAAAGAATTCTCAAAAGAGGGTCCTCCTTTTCCCTTTTTGTTGAAGGTTATTTACAATTTCTCGAGTCTAACCATTCTTGCTTCATTGGAGTAATGAAGGGCTATTCATTTTAAGATCTTTCATCTGCTAACAGATAGTTCTTTAATAGGTTGAGACCGTATTCACATTAATGGGTGAAATCATAGAAACATTATCTGAGAATGATGCTTTTCGTTATTATTGACTTGTCATTTTCTTTGGACAAGTCCATTAGTAAGCATTGAGGATGTTGCAAAGCTCAAACTGAAGATAAGAGTCCTTGATGGAGTAATAGTTGATATCAAAACATTTGACTTCATGGTCACGCCTTGTGGTTAGTAAGGTTAGATCCTAGTGGTCGGATTCTTCGAGGTTGGATCCTTAAGGAGTTCAATTTTTGAGCCATGAGGTTTGACTTAGCTAATTTTGATAATGCATTTATTATATTGCTACGAAAGTTACTTATTCTGTAAATTTTTCTTCATGGATAGCTGAGATGAGATCGGGTTTCTTCTGGGATTATTAAAGAGAAATCATCTGATACAAGTTGGAGCTAAGCAATATTTGAGCTGATACAAGTTGGAGCTAAACAAAATATAAATGGAAATTAATATTTGAGCCATAAGAGATTATTTTCCTAAAAGTAAAATTTCTAACAGATATCTTTTGAGGAAGTTATGATTAAATTTCGGGAAGATTAGGAGTTAATTTGATTGAGATTCTAAATTACGTTGTGACAATTGTTGGTGTAGATTTTCTATGGGCCAAAAACCTATAACCCCCTTTTGGTGGGTAATCTGTCCTTTTGGAGTTTAAACCATAAAAAGCTCATGGAGAGGACCTTGGAGTCAGGTGCCTTGATGCACGTTTGTTCGTCACCCTGATTTAATAGTTTTGATCTTTTTATCAATGTTAGTATGCAGATTTGTTTATCATGCTTACCTTAAAACAAATATTCTTGCAATGAGTAGACTTAAATGACAACCTAGAACAGATTTGTCTCTGTATTTTTAAATTGTATTTTCTATTATTTTTATTTATTGCTATAAAACAAACTCTAATTTTTATTTGGTTCAACACATGGGCCAACTGACATATACATTGTGCACTTTATCTTAGCCAACTAGCATATACATTGTATGAGTACTAAAATTACAAAAGCTATATGAACTTTTTCTATTTGTTAAAACATTTGTTTTATCCAGGCTATTTATGAAAAGTCTTTTTTGACCTGAATTTCCCTTGTATACGTCTTTGGAATCTGTGATAATCTTGTTTGTGATCTATGCTTGCAATTTGATGCAAAGCTACTAATCCTGATATAGTCTAACTTATGTTTGTCATCTGTAAGAGTCTGTTTGTTTGTAAGGTTAAATTTAACAAGATTAATTAAACTTGGACAGAAATATTTTTTTATTGAAAGTTGTGAATGATGTGAAATAAAGTTAGTTATTATGTTGAGATATATGAGGGATGTGATATAAAATTAGTTATTATATTGGGATATATGAGAGAAGTGATATAAGTTAGTTATTATTTTAGTAATGTGTATAGGATGTGAAATAAAGTTAATTTTTCATATTAAATTTTATGTGTGATGTGATATGCCGGGTTAAAATTAAAGCAGGTTAATTTTTAACGGCCAAACAAACGGGGCCTAAGTAATTATGATTTCAGCTGAGTTAAACATTTCTTTCAGTATGCAGAGAAAGCTTTTGTTCGTAAACCCGGGAGTGACCCGTACAATCTGTTTGCAACTCGGCAGATGTGGGAGGGTGTCAGGGCCAATGACAAAAAAGCTGTTTACCGCTTAATAGTGGCTACAAATGCTGATGTGAATGCCGTATATGAGCTGACGTCTCTCAGTACTTCATTAACTCTTGCGAAAGCAATGCTTCTGCAGGATCAGACAAGTTTAGTACAGGACCAAAACTCTAACTTGAATTGTGCTGAATCAGATAGCCACCAATCTGCAATGAATTCTTTTGGCTCAGCTGGCCCTAACGAGTTCAAAGTAGATGAAAACTATGAAAGCTTTTCCCTCCTTCACCTCGCCTGTCAAACAGCCGATATTGGAATGATAGAGCTCCTCCTGCAATATGGAGCCCACCTGAATTTGGTAGATTCCATCGGGAGGACTTCACTCCATCATTGTATTCTGAAAGGACGGCATGCACTTGTCAAGCTACTCATTTCCAGGTACCTTACATTATTTCAATACATATGGCTTTCTATCCATTCAAGCATTTGCATTCTTGACCTTGTTTTTCATTGTCGAAATAAAGTTCAATGATGTCTCCAAATTTAGTTTTTTGAGTCGGTCTATCGAAATTACTTCTCTCAATCATGCACTAGATGATTGTCATTCATCAGGCTTAACAAGCAAGTTTGAACATATTTTTAAAAGCTTGGCTCCTAAATAGCTTAAATGTAGTAATATTCGGCTCATTTATGTTAGCAAATAATATATATGAAGATTTCTAACATACTCATTTAAAGCTTGATTAGTGCTCATTAATGGAATTGATTAATATGGTTTTTAGCATTATGATATATTTTGTAATCATATTATTATTGCTCAGTGTTGTTTAACAATAACATATTATTTATCTTTTAGTTATTTTTTTCTTTTAGCTGATGTTCAATTTAATAGTTGATAAACTTGTCCATAAACAAACTTCATTTTTTTTTAAGATATTAACGGTTTTGATAGGTCATTAAAAGCTCGAAGCCATGCTTGATAGTTAGCTCGATTATTGTGAACCGAGCTCGAATATAGTAGCCGAAAGCTCGATAGTTAGCTCGATTATTGTGCAATCTAAAATGGGCTTGAACATTGACATGACTAAGCTCAGTTCATTTACAACCCGAGTTAAGATCGGTACAACAGAGAGCTGTGGATGATTTTTTAAGGCAGAAAATCACAAAATGAAACCATCTTGAAGTGAAAAGGAAGGTAACAAGTATGCCAAACAATAAATATTGATTTGTGTATGTTAAAACAAAGACTATTGGTAATGGTGATAAGAAACTAGCAAACTTATACCCTGCTTGTCTTGGTTTTTATTTAAACAAATTTTAATTTCAATTCTTTTTCAAAATCCGAATTGCTTTAACTTAATTTCAAATCTGCAGGGGAGCTGATCCGCACGCCACCGACAGTGATGGTAGAACCCCTTTGCAGTATGCATTGGAAGCTCAAAATATGGAGGATGAGGAGGCACCACTTCTATTTCAAGACATCAATACATCATAGAGTATATCTTCAAACTTTTAGTCACATTTATCAAAAAACATTCTATCATGTTCTTCATACCTCAAATCAAACCAAAACTCACTTCTGTCAAAAGGCTCGTCCATTGTCCATAAACATAAATGAGCTCGACATTAGATTGAGTCGATTCAATGTTTTGAGCTCGACATTAGATTGAGCTCGACATAAACATAACTCACTTCTGTTCAAGCCTGTTAAGGACACTTGGATTGAGTCGATTCAATGATTTGAGCTTAAAGTTTGATTAGAGGATTGTTAATGGGCTTGATTACGATAATATGATCTTTAGTTTTATTATTAATTTGATGTTGTTGTCTATAGAGATTAGAGAACATCTTATTCTAATGATGTTCTCCGGTAAACGGCTACTTTTGATCGGACAACCATATCTAGTCGAATGAAAGTCCCTCCTTAAGGGGGACCTGATGCGACCTACGGGCTAATTTGTATTTAACATATAACAAGTTCATCTCGAGTTTAAATAAATGTTATTTTCGAAGAAGTCTTTTATAGCCACAATTAATTATAGTGGTTTCCATAATTGTCACCACGAGCCTTTATATCAAGGTTTTAAAACTCGGCCACTACCGAAAAAGCTACTCAGTTTAGGTTTTAGTTGAAACTCAGTAGTTTCGACAATTTTTGTTGGGCTTTAATCGAAATTGTTGAAACTTAATCGAAACCGTTAAAATTCAGTTGAAATTATTGAAACTTATCTCTTTTTAGAAAATAATATTCAATAATTATAGTTAATAAATTTAATTTTAAATTTATAAAATTTAAATAATTTATAGAATTGATGAAATTTTTAGGAGGATTTACATACAGAATATTAAATTCATCATAAATTACGTATTTTACCATCGTTTAGTAAATATTACGTATATCACACTGCTTATGTGTTTTACATTTCTATTGTAACAATAGCTAACATAAGCAGAGTGTGATATGCGTAATATTTACTAAATAATAGTGAAATGCGTAATTTGTGATGAATTCAATATTCTGTATGTAAATTTTCCAAATTTTTAATACCGAAACTTTTGTAACAGTTGAAACTAACGCTTTATCTTTTTACTGAAATCGAAATTGAATTTTAAAATCTTATTTTATATAAAACAGTAGTCCAATTAAATGATATTAAAATCAGGTGGAACCAATCAGTTCAACCAATTTAATGCAACTTTGCAAAGTAGGCTCAGCTTCTAAATTGTTGATCACATATTCAATTAATTGATTCTGGGGCAGTTGAAGATTCAATTTTAGCTCAAAGATTGAATTGAATGCTTTTGATTTGTTCTCAATTCAATCTAAAGAGTAAACGAGAAAAATTTAATCTAATTTAGATCCGAATTAGGTTTAACTCATTTGTTATTAGCTCATTTGCTATCGATTCATATTTGATCCAAGCTACAATCAATCAGAGCGAAAGTCAATCAGATTTTTGATTAATTATTAATCTTTTAGTTAAATTTTATGTATAAATATATTTGATTATTTAATTAATTTAAATTATGATTATTTGATTTGATTTAGTATTTAAAATTAAGAATAAAGAAAATTAATTGAATAAAAGTTATAATAGAAATTTTAATAAAGCATTTTATTAGATTATTATAAAAATTTAGTATACTAAATCTAATAAATATATATACATAATATTTTTTATTTTTTAATCAATTTAATTTCAAACTATTTTGAGCCATAAAAGCAACTTATTAGTCGACTCATTTGTATCAAATTAAGCTCAATTTGATCTATTTTAAAATATAATTTGTTAGAAACTTTACACATTCGAGTGAAATTAACATCTTTTGTGAATTCATGTGAGCAAACCGTTATTAATTATGAATGTTTGTTTATTGTATAACTTAAATTAAATTGTGCTTCTTATTGCTATTTATTTCTAAGTAAAAAAGTTGACTAAGTTAATTTTTATAATATATATTATATCATATGTGAAATAAAATAGATCTTATTATCTTAATTTATGATTAAACAAATTTTAACTAAATTATAATAAAATAATTTATATTAAGTCTGAAATCAAATCTTTATAATTAAAATTAATTTACAATATTATTAATTATTTTTTAAACTTAATTTCTAATGTAATATATTTATAATATTACATTCTAATCAGAAATTTTGTACCCATCAGATATATCTGATGAATCTCTTGCTTATCGTGTATGCAAATCTACCAACAATATTAGAATGATATATTTCAAGAAGGGTTGGTTTCATTCATGCTCTTCTATTGTTATAATAATTTTAATTAACAATATTATTTTTTTTTTACTTCTATAAAATATATTTTAATAACATTGTCTGTTACTGTAAATTGTAATCACTTTTAAAAACTTCAATTAAATATATATAGTACTTGTATAATTAAAAAAGAGTTAGTTTTTTATAAAGTAAAATATTTATTACAAAAGACAAATGAGGACAAAGAGTAATTTAGAATATCTCCAACTTATAGTATGGTGGACAATTAATATTCTATTAGTTTTAGTTTGTATTCTGTCATTTTTTAGGATATTATAGTTACTTTGTCGTTAAATTCTCACCCCTATGTTCTTAATGATGGTGAATCAGATAGATAGAACTGCTAAAAACAGGGAGAAATTTAAGTTCTATATGCCTAGTGACAAGAAAAAAAAGGAGCTCATGTAGATGTAGAAAAAAGGTTCGACTATTTATGTTTGGGTCACGTTAGAGACCGAACAATAATGAAAAGCCTCTATTAAAAGCAAGACGTTTTATTAATTCAGTCACTCTTTTTGACCCCAATCCAACTAAAATTTTAAATGATCTAGGAAACGAGGCAATACGACTCATATATATTGCATTTAATAAATAAAATTATAATTCATCCCTCTATATAAATAGGTCATATTATATAATATAAAAAAAAAATAAGTGAAGTGAATTGGATTTAGTTCATGTTTCTGATAATGTTAGGCTTTCAATTTATTTTAATTCTCTTTATATAAATTTGATTCTAAGAAGTACGCATAGAAATTGTACAATTTCTGAAGATAAAACTTAAAACAGAATAATAACAAGATTATGATAAGGAACTTTGTTTTGACATTTAATATCAAAAGTAATTCTGTATCATTCTTTATCCTACTATAATTAATAGTTTTATAAAACATAAATTATGAGTATGTATTTTATTTAGGTTATTTTAAATTATTTTCTCAAAATTTTGTTTAAACACAGTTAAATCCGAACGAATTATTAATCAGTCCGAATATTCTTAAACACTGTGTTACTGTGTCTATAACATTCCACTATCGACATAATAGAATACAAACGTGTGTCAATCTCCGACAACCATGTATGACTTACAAGCAAAGACCTTCATGTCAAATGCAAAATTAATACAAAGACCCACTTGCACGACCATCCTAATAAGACTCCTGCTGGTCGTGCCTGGCACGCTCCTTCTGTCATCTGCGTCCTCGCTAGAAAAATCTATTTTTGATCTTTTTTCTCTTATTATCCACCATTTTTTTATTTTTTTTATTATTTTTTTATTTGATTAAATATCATACTTAAAATTAATAAAAGTAATTATATTATAAAAAAATTCATTAAAGTATAAAAATTCCTATAAAATTTCAAAATTATATTTTAATGATTCATAAATATATTTTATTTTGTATAAGTTTATTTTTATTTTGTATTCACACTTTTTAACAGGCGTGCATGGTTGCACTGCGCTCTCCTATTATGCATGGAGGACCATCACCTCGGTTTGATTGAACCCGGTCCGACCGGCATCTAACTGACCAGGTCGAAGCGGACCGGACCGACGAGGATGAACCAAAATCTCATCCACGTCTACCTACGCCTCACTATTATCTTCTTCGTTAAAATCCTCGGATAGTTCTCGCTCTCCCCGCCCCCCCTCGTGCTTCCCCTTTTCAAATTGCGAAGGGCAAGAGTTTTAGGGCGTCGCCAAACCTAGCTCTCCTTTAGGTAACGCGTCACTTTCTCGACCCCATCCCACCTTCTCCATAGCCGTACCCCATCCTCCAGCGATCTCCTCCAACGACGGCCGCCGGAGAGGCAGAGACCTTCATGTCAGCTGCAAAGGAAATCCGGAGGCCCATCGCCGCTACTATCCGTCTCACTGTCCCCGCGGGCGGCGCCCGGCCGGCTCCGCCTGTCGGCCCAGCACTCGGCCAGTATCGTCTCAATCTCATGGCCTTCTGCAAGGACTTCAACGCCCGGACGCAGAAGTACAAGCCCGATACCCCCATGGCCGTCACCATCACCGCCTACAAGGATAACACCTTCGAATTCATTGTTAAGTCGCCATCGGTCACCTGGTTTCTCAAAAGGGCTGCCGGCATCGAGTCCGGCAGCAGCCGGCCGGGCCACCTGGTTTCTTCCACGGTCACTCTTCGCCACGTCTACGAGATCGCCAAGTTGAAGCAGTCGGATCCGTACTGCCAGTACATGAGCCTCGAATCCATCTGCAAGTCCATCATTGGGACTGCAAATAGTATGGGGATTAAGGTGGTCAGAGATCTCGAGTGATAGACGAGGTTGTTTCTTCATTTGAGGGGGTTTGTATAAATTTTATCATCTAGCTTGACCGTGAGAGAAGTGCCTCATGTGCTTAATTTAGGTGTGTTTTTCGAGCTATTTGCAGAAAGATGCAAGCATTTTGTTTTCTGCAAATGGATTCTTTTACTCACGTGAAGTTTTACTATTTTTATTGCTTGTTTTAGAAGCATTTCATTAGAATGTTTGTGAACACTGTTTGATTTTATCCAACAGTCATTTATGTGCCTGTTTATACCGAGTAGCAATGAATGTCAACCAACTCCTTATTAAATAACGATATGTATTTTACTTTGTTCGTGAGCATGGATGGTATTCTCAGGGAGCTGTTTATGGATAGGTGATGAGCAAGGAATATTCCTCAGTAAAGTTGCTTGCAAAATTCAGTTTTCTTTTATGTTTTTTATCCTTGTTTTTGAAATCTCCCTGTTCTTTGGGTAGGGATATGAGCTATTACAACAGATGGAGCCCTATATAAACCAGGTTTATTATGTTTCAAACATACTCTGAAGCTCAACAAATTTATGGGTGTGGGCAGTGGCAGGCTTCACCCTAAATTAGATGCTGCCACAGTTTTATTTTGGAGTTGAGATTTTCATTTATTGTAATCTCGTGCCCTGCTTATTGTAATAAATAGATAAATAATGTTTTATCAGTAAATAAAACAATCAAAATGAAGTTTAGTTTGTTTCCTTCTGTATATGATTCAGCTCTCTGATATGTACATTGTTTTTCATTATTGTAAATAGGTCATGTTTGTTGCGTACTTTACATCAAATAGATGAATGCTAAGCTAGAAGGTTTGATTTGTGTGTACTGCAATAGAAGGTTTGAACTTCTCTGAGGCTTTTTGTGTTTTGACCATGAGAACACATTGATTTTGAGAGGCATGTGATCTGGTTTTACTTTGATAGGGTTAAGCCTTTAAGGTTACTGGTATGTAAGACTAGTCCTCTTTTATTTAAGGTTACTAGTGTGTAAGATTTGTCCTCTTTATTTACCTCGTTGCATCTCTTTCCATCTTTGTTGTACTTCCGTGTGGGGTTGATTTATAAATATCATGTTAGACTAGATATAGATATAAGCTACATTTTGGCAATATCATATTATTGTAAAGCTCAAGTATGATGCTTAGACAATGACTGATCTTGAAAAATTGGCATAGAATTACAGCAAGGAGATTGTGTTTATATACCACAGATGCATGGTAAAGCAGAGTCATTCTTTATGTTTGATTTCATGCTCTATTCTAGGCTTATGAACTTCTGCACATACTTTTCTATTTTAACTAAATCAGTTAATGTAGTATTTTAATAAATACTGTTGTCAAAATGAATTTATGTTATGATTACTTCATAGATAATGGTTGAGGAAGTCAAGTCCTATTGTTTCGAGCATACCTTTTGTGATGTTTGACTTTCATGCATACTGGATTGTAAGCTTGATTATTTTGATTAATTTTGTATATGCCAACTTTGTTTAAGAATTATAAGCTACAAAAACAATTGTGCCGAAGTTCAAATCAACACTAGTGTTTCTAGGGAAGAGAATCTGAAATGAAATCATTAGACAGATCTTGGAGGATGGCATGAAAGAGAAAATTTCTGAGCAGGCAATCCAACCATCAAAGATCGCAGATTGGTAGAGAGAAGTGAGCGTAAAAATTCTAAGTCATATGCCAGCCTTGTTAGTTCAGCAGATTTTGTGGGTCTAAGACATTAATAACATGATTATTCACACACAAAATATTCAAAGTATCTTGAATGCATTCTCTTTATTCTAGTTTCACTCTTTCTTTTAAATTGGAGCGAGACAATGGTGCATTGAAAATATGTTGGAGTTGTGTTCCCATTTTCTGTATTAGATAACTATTAGGTGCAGGGACACAGACTCGGATAAATTTCTTCTAAAATTATAAAGCATTATTATATAGCAATTTAAGTTTTCTGAATAATTACATCTTTATGTTCCAAAAGCATGTATAGTTGATAATGTGTGACACCGTATGGATTACCGTCCACAAATTTTCAATGGGAAAGAAATGACATTTTGTTGCAAGCCTTATCTATTATCCTTGAAGAACTTGGTATCTTTTGATAGATGCTTATATTTTACAATTGTTGTCTGAACTTGAATGTTTGATTCATCATAGTTGTTTATCAATACTTTTATTTCATTTTAAAAGCCAATGAAGCCTGCATTGCATTTGATGACTTTTTAGATTATGCATTATTAGTTATTCATTTACCTCAGACCTATACATTTCATTGCACACTAGGTAACAATTTTCTCTCTATACTTTAGTAATTAGGCGTCCTATTGATTTCACTGTGTAAACTTTCCAGGCTAGGCATTTTAACATTATTCTTGCTAATTTCTTTGTAGATAGCTTTTGTGAGATTTTATTATCAAATGGAGCTCCTTTATTTTTTTTCCTCATACTTTTTGTCAAGCCAGTTGATTTGTTTTTTTTTTTTTAAGATGAATACTTGAACATGTCAATTTTACTGTCATCTTCTATGGGGTAATGCTGGTTGAAATCATTCGACAAGGTTATCTCATAAAGAGAACATCCAGTATGAGAGGTGATTGGAAAAGAAGGTTTTTTGTCTTTGATAGTTGAGTAATGTTATACTACTACCCTAAGCAGTGGAACAGGCTATCTGTAAGTTTTAAGCATTCTGAGCAAGACTGCAATTAGTGGCTTTTTAACTAATTTTTTTTCTGCAAGTGTACTTCTGTCAAATCCATCATTTTTTCGTGTTTTTAATTCTGTGAAGTTGATGATATAGAGCAGAAAGCATGTATTTTTACCAAGTCTCTCAATTCATCTTGTTTCTTTATTTTGTGTGACAAGTTATTATTGAATTATATGACATCTCTGCTCTAGCTTGATCGGAGTTTTATATTAGAATTATTGTTGTTCATATTATGTTTTATTTATGTTGTTTCATGTTAGTTTGCTGGTACTTGTAGACATTGTACCTCCCTTATCATGTCTATTTTTGATCAGGGATTTTATTTTGTGTATGTTAAAAATTTGGGATGTTTACTCCCACGACACTTTTCAAAATGGCATTCTAAAACTTAAATTTTACTTTATCATTTTTTATGCTATACATATTTATCATTTACATACCAAAATATGTGTATTTATGTATATATGTAGAAAAATCTGTATCTATTTACTTAAATACATAAATAAATAAAGCACAAAAGTGATACACAAGAAGAGAAAAGATGGTGAATGTATCGCAAAGTGTTCTAAATGTAATATTTAAGCATTTAAGTGATATGTGAATGGAGCCCACTTTGAAAAGTGGTAGGAGCAAATATCCCTAAAAATTATTCTACTCTTAAAATTTCTTATTAAGAAACTTTGCAAATCTACATATCGTCTACTTTAAAATGCATTTTGCTTTGAGAAGGGATCTTTATTTGATCATTACTGGTTGTAATGAGAGATGGCAAGACACACTCTCCCAGTGATGCATGTTGCTGTTTGTTCACATGTATCTGGGAAGCGTAACTCATCGTGCATTTAAAGATTAGAAAGACTTGCTTACTTTCTTTCATCTTTGTTTTAATTTCTTCATATTACTCTCCTGGAACAGTTGAACTAATGCTTACTATGGCTTTATCTGCATCCTTGTGGCTGGCTACACCTTCCCTCTATTCTTCGGCTGCAATGATCAGTTCACCAAAGACAGTAAATTATAATAATGGAATTTCAACAATCATACTCATTTGTGAACCGCCCGAATGATTCAATTGTGTACCACACCATTGTAGTTCAGATATTTATTTTGATGCACTATAGTTATTTTAAGTAGCTTAGCCCAACATTTGTCTGATAGGTTTTTCACGATTCTGCTTCTGATTCAAAGTAGTACATAAACGTCGTTGGATTACGATTATGACACGATATTCAGTATCCCGAACAGGCTTCTCTTCTTTGCACATGCTTTTCTTTCACTGCTGGATTCCATCTGTTGTTGCCTGGAACCTGGTGGTGAATTTCATTATATTTGTGTCGTGCTTTCTCTGCTTGCATCAAATTTTTTAACTTGCAGCGTTTCAAACAAATTATTCCATGTTTCTTTGGTGGGTAGCTGGCCTTTGTTAACTGAAGAATTTGTAATTCTCATTACATTCTTAAATATAATCTGCTATATACTGACATCTCTGTCATCCAGATTCAAGAAAGTTGGAACTGTTTTGTTGCACTCAACATGCTCTCAGGATACTTACAGACGCTTGAAACCAAGAAGGGCAAGATCCAAATTGCTCTTTCATAGTACTTATTTAACAAAATTTTAGCTCTCTGGTCTGCAGTATAGAAATTGCATAGAATAGAACATTTATTTCTTCTGCTAGATTTTTTTTCCCATTTATTTCATAATTGATGTACAGTTTAGTTGCTACAGGTTCAATTTCTTTTTCTTCACTGGATATTATATAAGTTAGGGTAAATTACATTCAGGTATTTGAGTTTAATGCATAATATTATGCAGGTTTATGATTTTAAAGTTTCTAAGTAATATAATATATCATTTAGGTCTTTTTTTTAACCTTTTATTAATAAACTTATTAAATACAATTTTTACCTCCCCTTCTCTCCTCTCCCCCTCGCAATCTCCCTATCTCTCTCCTCTCCCTCTCTCTTCTCTCCCACTCTCTTGTTTCCACTAGCAAACCTCGCCCCTCTCTTTGTCTAACTCTCTATCCTTTCTCTCTTCTGTCTTCTCTCTCTCTCCTGTGTTGTAATAACCTGGTTTTGAAGAATTTAAAATGAATGATTTTGGACTTAAAAGAAATAATTTTTAGACCTATTTATAAGAGATTGAAAATAGAGGGATCAAATTGCAATTTTTCTAATAATTCAAGGGATAAGCTTGGGGGTTGCCAGCTGCAGCAGCCAGCAACTTGCCAACGCCCAGCGCCCCTCTCCTCTTCCCTCTCTGTCGTGTGGCGCTAAGGAGAAAAAAAAAACAAATTGCTTTGTTTTCCCTCTGTTTGCTGCTGGAACCAGAGGAAAAAGAAAAAAAGAGAAGAAGGAGAAGAAGGGGAAAAAAGGAAAAGAAGAAGAAGGAAGGGAAAGAAAAGAGGAATTTAGTGGATTTAATTGGAACTCTTTTGGTAAGTGGATTTTCATGGCTTTTGTGATGAATTTATCGATTTTGCTTAGTTTTCTAATAACATGAATATTCTGATATTGATTTAAAAGAATTTCTATTGACTTAAAAATGCATTTTACAAATATAACATAAATATTTTTTATTTTGTATAATATTTTTTTTGCTTTATATGAGTTTATTTTTATTTTGTATTCACACTTTTTAACAGGCGTGCATGGTTGCACTGCGCTCTCCTATTATGCATGGAGGACCATCACCTCGGTTTGATTGAACCCGGCCCGACCGGCTTCTAACGGACCGGGTCGAAGCGGACCGGACCGACGAGGATGAACCAAAAAATCGCGCCGTAGAGCACAAGACAACAGGAATAACGCGGATGATCCTCATCCACGTCTACCTACGCCTCACTAATATCTTCTTCGTTGAAATCCTCGGATAGTTCTCGCTCTCTCTCCCCCCTCCCCCCCTCGTGCTTCCCCTTTTCAAATTGCGAAGGGCAAGAGTTTTAGGGCGTCGCCAAACCTAGCTCTCCTTTAGGTAACGCGTCTCTTTCTGTATAGCTTTGCAGTCGATTAGTCGTTGTTGGGTGGAGGATGTAGGGTCTCCGAGTGGTATGTTTGATTCGTCGACTTCATGCTAGCTCCGTTTGATTGATCTGTTTGCCGTTTGGGTTGTAGTGATTAGTATTGTTGATTTTATTTCTGACGATTTATGGTAAGTTAATTACTGTACTTCTGATTTGATTTCTGTAATCCCGATTTTATCGGGTTTGATACGAATGATCCGTGAGTCTCTTCTTCTGTATGCGCCCTGATCTTAGCTTTAGGTGATGTCTGAAATGTGAAACTGTGCACTTGTTTTAGTTTTTCTTTGATCTTGCATGATGGGTGTCAATTGTGACTTGAATTCTTCTACAACATCTCTTTCGAGAAGTTATTTTCAAGTAGTTAAGTTTCTTAGCCAACAAAGCTACTCACTTGAAGTCACTTTGGAGGAAGACAATTGTCTTTCAGTTGGAAAGATGAACTTTTCTATTGATAATGGCCTTCTATACGGGAGCATACCTATGAGAAATTTTTCATAGGTTTCATCAGTTTTTTTTCTTTGTTATGGTGTATGACTACATTTCTTTGTATTCATCTCAACTTCAAGGGGCTCAGGACAGTCTTTCAGAAGCTATCTGGGATATTTTCAAAAATTCAAAGATTATTTTGTTATGCTCGTCTTCTGAAAATTATGCCCTTGTCTCCAGTATTTAAGGAGGCATTTGGTTTTTCGACATCGCTCTATAATCTTCTCTGATTAAGGTTCATTAGTTTCTGCAACCAAGTGAGCTTTTCTGTGCGTAGCATCGAAGTTGTATGGGAGAGCTTTTTCTCTGTTCACTATAGTATAACTGTAACTCACCTTTGTAAGTCTCCTGATCATTGTAACAAACTACGCTCCTTCTCTCTGATGCGTTACTTCTGGATCATGTTGTGTTGCTTTTTGTTTGATTCTTGATTTATCGAAGTTCCGTGTAAGCTGAATCTTCTACTGTGATTGCAATCTCCAATAGAACAAATGCTACTAGGGTTTTCATCCACACAGTAAGTTAGAAATTGAGTGTCAATTATGGAATTACTTTTTCTGTAGGTATATTTTATTTCAGATTCTTTTCCCTTCATCGGTAATCCATGTTTAAAATTCTTAGTT
>KZ451988.1:2076975-2113375 GCA_002786265.1 Apostasia shenzhenica
TATAATTTGAAGTAGCACGCATTGAGATTGTACACATTATGCAGAAAAAAATTAAACCAGAAGTTTATCAAGAATATGATTAACATCTATGGTTTGACATTATATTACATAATTATTTGTCTATCACACTTTGCCCTTCTACAATTCATGGATTTATAAAACTTCAATCATGGGTGTGTCAAACTTTTAGGTAAATAAGAATTGATTTCTCTAATTTTTCCTTGTACATAATTAAATTTTTATTATTTATATATTAAAATAAATAATCTTCAAAATTATGTAAAGGTGCGTATGAATATCCAGTAATGATATTAAAAAATACACATGAGAGTAAATTAGAGAAATCCGATTATTAATTTCAAACAATCAAATTATTGGAGAAAAAATTATTCGAAAAATTATTCTCATGCATGCACTTAATAAGAGGACATCATGTAATCATTCGGGTCTCGCGCGTTGTACTATGTGCCCAACGGCAAGAAAACTCTATTTTGAATCATTTTCTCGCTATTTTGCATCATTCTTTTCATATTTTTTATAATTTTTTATTTGATTTGATATCATACATAAAATTAAAAAAAGTAAATATAAAGTAAAAAAAATCATATAAAATTAAAAATATCTAAAAAAAATCATAAATATTTTTTATTTTGTATAATATTTTTTTTGCTTTATATGAGTTTATTTTTATTTTGTATTCACACTTTTTAACAGGCGTGCATGGTTGCACTGCGCTCTCCTATTATGCATGGAGGACCATCACCTCGGTTTGATTGAACCCGGCCCGACCGGCTTCTAACGGACCGGGTCGAAGCGGACCGGACCGACGAGGATGAACCAAAAAATCGCGCCGTAGAGCACAAGACAACAGGAATAACGCGGATGATCCTCATCCACGTCTACCTACGCCTCACTAATATCTTCTTCGTTGAAATCCTCGGATAGTTCTCGCTCTCTCTCCCCCCTCCCCCCCTCGTGCTTCCCCTTTTCAAATTGCGAAGGGCAAGAGTTTTAGGGCGTCGCCAAACCTAGCTCTCCTTTAGGTAACGCGTCTCTTTCTGTATAGCTTTGCAGTCGATTAGTCGTTGTTGGGTGGAGGATGTAGGGTCTCCGAGTGGTATGTTTGATTCGTCGACTTCATGCTAGCTCCGTTTGATTGATCTGTTTGCCGTTTGGGTTGTAGTGATTAGTATTGTTGATTTTATTTCTGACGATTTATGGTAAGTTAATTACTGTACTTCTGATTTGATTTCTGTAATCCCGATTTTATCGGGTTTGATACGAATGATCCGTGAGTCTCTTCTTCTGTATGCGCCCTGATCTTAGCTTTAGGTGATGTCTGAAATGTGAAACTGTGCACTTGTTTTAGTTTTTCTTTGATCTTGCATGATGGGTGTCAATTGTGACTTGAATTCTTCTACAACATCTCTTTCGAGAAGTTATTTTCAAGTAGTTAAGTTTCTTAGCCAACAAAGCTACTCACTTGAAGTCACTTTGGAGGAAGACAATTGTCTTTCAGTTGGAAAGATGAACTTTTCTATTGATAATGGCCTTCTATACGGGAGCATACCTATGAGAAATTTTTCATAGGTTTCATCAGTTTTTTTTCTTTGTTATGGTGTATGACTACATTTCTTTGTATTCATCTCAACTTCAAGGGGCTCAGGACAGTCTTTCAGAAGCTATCTGGGATATTTTCAAAAATTCAAAGATTATTTTGTTATGCTCGTCTTCTGAAAATTATGCCCTTGTCTCCAGTATTTAAGGAGGCATTTGGTTTTTCGACATCGCTCTATAATCTTCTCTGATTAAGGTTCATTAGTTTCTGCAACCAAGTGAGCTTTTCTGTGCGTAGCATCGAAGTTGTATGGGAGAGCTTTTTCTCTGTTCACTATAGTATAACTGTAACTCACCTTTGTAAGTCTCCTGATCATTGTAACAAACTACGCTCCTTCTCTCTGATGCGTTACTTCTGGATCATGTTGTGTTGCTTTTTGTTTGATTCTTGATTTATCGAAGTTCCGTGTAAGCTGAATCTTCTACTGTGATTGCAATCTCCAATAGAACAAATGCTACTAGGGTTTTCATCCACACAGTAAGTTAGAAATTGAGTGTCAATTATGGAATTACTTTTTCTGTAGGTATATTTTATTTCAGATTCTTTTCCCTTCATCGGTAATCCATGTTTAAAATTCTTAGTTTAGTGTTCTCATTTTACACGTTACTATCTTTTGTTGACATGGATTTTTGTGGGGTTGGAGATTCTCGAATCCTCCTTTGAGGAGGATCACAGATCCTGCATTTTTCGGTGGATTAACCGTTACAAAGATCATGGGAAGCTCCCTTGCTTCAAGCAACCATGAGCTTAAAATTTATTTGATGTCGAAAACCCTTTAGTGATTTGCCACGTGTGAGTGGCAGATAAAGGTGGTGTGAACTTACCATTTGAGATAAGATCTCTCCTGTGATTAAATAATCAAGCAGGGGATGTATATTTTGAAGATTTAGTGCCTATGATAAAAATTTCCTCTCCCGGGATGGCTTTTGTTAACTTGTACATGGATGGCCCTTACATCAATGTGGAGTGGGATAGGAATGATCCAACTGCTTATAATGGGCTGCGCCGATGTGGCTCATAATGTTCTTGCCATTAGCTTTCATGTGGTATCTGAGAGGTCGAAGTCCAACTCCTTAGATGAGAAATTTGTAATAATTGTCGTCAATTGTGGAGTCTTGGGAATCAAAGCTTCTGTCCTGAGGAGGTACCTCAAGGTTGTGGTTGGTAAACCTTATGGTTGAGGCCAGAGCTCTGAGGAGCTGACTGTAGGGTTGACGTTTTGATGCAAATCGAAGCCTAATTCTAAATTGTGAATGTAAAATGATGAATCATAGCAAAATTAAAATGCAGAATCAAGATTTCATCCAACCATTATAGAGACTAGCCCCATTGTTATGAAATAAAATCAATCCAAATACAACATATGCAACACAAGAAACATGTATCATATGAAGTAAGTCTCTTCCATCTGACTAGAAGTCAGTGTGCTACCATCAAGCATGGTGGAACTGCTCATCAATAATACTCTCTGAAATAAGAGATTTGGTGATATCCCGACCCAATAAAGGAAGGGAAGATGTAGAGCTTGCGATAGAGGTGTGTGGCACACTCAAGTTGTTGTCCATTGAGGGATGGATTACATCGCCTGAAATCTCAATAGGTGTAGTAGGATGGGTTGTAGAAGTGGTGGAGGGTAGAGATATTAGAAATTGGTGCAAGTAGTGGGTTAAGTCAGCTATGTTGAAAATTGAGCTAATGCTAAGCTCCAATGGAAGATTTAACTCATAAGCATTCTCATTTATTTATTTTCTAAGCACCTTATCTGGACTCATGTTTCTAGCTACTAACTTCTTTTGGGTTCTCATTGGAAATTGCTTAGGATAAACTCACCATCACTTTATCTCCATCACAGAACTTTATATATCTCTAATGTTGATAAATTGTAGATTTGACTTTTTCATAATTTAGATCTATTCTTCTAATTTACGTATGAAGTTCTTGCAAATGATATGTAAATATGGATGCAAGCTCATTTGTTCTATGGGTAATGGTAAGGTCTACTAGACAGTTTGGAATGGGCTCATGCTAGTTAGTTTGTTGATAGAGTTATTATAAGCGAACTCATCCACAAGTAAAATTAAGTCCCAACCCAAAATCAAACGGCAACACTAGCCATTTATAGATACCATTGTTAGTTTTAAATGTGGTCTTCTATTCTTCTCCTTCGCACACCCCAATTTTTTGATGCCCAATTTGCAGTTCTATTTTTGTAATGATTCAAGCCCTAGCCATCATATCTAATACTATCCAATTGTGGAATTGGGAAACTATATTTGATAGTAATTTTATTGATGAGCCTCGAATCAACACACATCTGCTAATTCTCATCCTTCTTCGAAGTAAGAATGGTCGAAACAATGCAAGGGGAAAGGCTCTCATGAGTAATGTCTTTCTTCAACAACTCTTTCACTTGATGTCTCAAGTCGGGTTGCTCCATGGGATTCATCCTATAGTGTGATGGATGGAGTAAAGATGATATCTGTACAAGGTCAATGGTGTGTTTTAGATCTCTTGGAGAAGGAAGCTCATTAGGTAGCTCCTCGCTTGGAAAAATGTCTTGGAATTCAGTGAGAAGTCCTCTAGCTTCCTCAAGGACTTCTGAGATTTTAGAGTAGGTTCAGAAACAAACATTTCAATCATGACATTCTTTCTTTAATTATCATGGTGAGATTAGTAGAGATCCTTCTTATCAGAAGATGGAACCAATTCCTTAATCCTCCCTCCTTTAGCTTCATGCTGAGGGGTTGTAGTTAAAATAATTTTCTTCCTTTAGAATTTAAAGACGTGTGCTTGATCTCCCATAATGAGTGGCATCCCAACCATATTGCCAAGGTTAGCCTAGAAGTACATGTGTTACATCGATAGGGATGACGTCACACCAACTTTTCTTGGAATAACTGAGTAAAGTAAAAGGTACCTTGCATCACTACATCATAAATACAAAGGTCTTATCAATCCAAGCAACCTTGTAAGTTTTTGGGTAAGGCTTAGACTTCAACCACATCCTAGCAAAGGCAGCTATCGAGATGACAGTCATACAATTACCACTCTCAATTATGAGTTTGCAAGCTTATCCTTACACTTAAAATAAGTTGTCCTTTACCCATTATGCTTGCTTGCTTTCTTTCCTCCTTTTGTTTGGTTTTGTTCTGTTTTTCTTTTTTTGTATGTGTTCCTCTTTCTATCTCCCTTTTTCCTATCTCAAACATAGTCAAATTCATTCTTAAAAGTTCATGTGTGTTTGATGGTTTAATTAGGGACACTATTGTCAAATTTTCAGTTGACTCGTGCATTTATTCATTCAGCTATATTTGATCTTATGTTTATCTCATTTACTCTTTTGCTACTCCTTTCTAATTTTGATTGTTTGCTAAAATTCCCCTTTAGTCCAATGTTAAATACCACGTCATTTTTGTGCTACTTGAGAATTTATAAAAACACCTTATGAACCTTTTTTATCCAAATTTACGTGTTCCATTGATCATTCACCACTTTGGATTCAACATGATTTTGTCTTGGGAATATTTCCGTGATATGATTTCCAGTTGTACTTTATGTCCATTCCGTGTAAGGATTATTTCATGTGCTGTTTATCTTTAACTAGAATTTACTTATGCTTTCAAGCGTGTTGATGTCAATACCACATCAGTAAAGTTATCTATTAGCGCTTCTTCTGTTATATCGAAAACCCAATGTTAAACCTACAGGGTTTTTGAACAAATTGTTTAATTTGCTGTGTTGATGAATATTTCTTTTTTTTTAATTTCTGTCATTAGGTACATAATTGCACATCATTCATTATTCAGCACTGAAGATGGCTGGAGCATTGGTTCAGTCGACAACTCTTCCTGCTGATGTGATCAGTCGTAGTCGAATTCGAGGCTCAGGGGGATCTAGAAGGTGTACCAAAATGATATGCAATGCACGTTCATATCCCCTTAGATTGCAGCAGTATTCTGGCTTGCGAGGATCAAGTACATTGGATTGCTTTTCTAGGTCTGGGCACAATTTTCAGTCGATGGTAGCGACTTATATTTCTGCTCCAAAGGGAAAAGCTAGTAGGGGAGCTGTGGTTGCTATGTTCGAGCGCTTCACTGAGAAGGCTATTAAAGTAATCATGCTTGCACAAGAAGAAGCCAGAAGGCTTGGTCACAACTTCGTTGGAACTGAGCAGATACTGTTGGGTCTTATTGGTGAAGGTACTGGAATTGCAGCAAAGGTTTTGAAATCTATGGGTATTAATCTCAAAGATGCTCGTGTGGAAGTGGAAAAGATTATTGGAAGGGGCAGTGGATTTGTTGCTGTTGAGATACCTTTCACTCCACGAGCAAAGCGTGTTCTAGAACTCTCGCTTGAGGAAGCTCGTCAGCTAGGTATTTTTGATATCTATGATTTGAAGTCCTAGTGTTTTGTTATTATGGTAGTTTGCTTTAGTCAATGCCTTTGAAACTGTATCACAACAATATTCTTACATTTATAACCTCTTATTTAGTTTTTGCCTGTTTGGTTAAAAGATAAGATTAGCCATGGAATGGAAATTTTTGGCATTCCTTGAGGTATGTATATGATGGAAAATAAAGTTGATTATGATTAAAGTTATTTTGAATGTGAAATAAAGTTGATAGTTATGTTTTAAAATAAAAATAATTCTTTTATGTTGGAGTGTCTAGGATGAAATGTAGAATTAATTTTTTATTAGTTTTAAGTGAGAAAAATGATTTTAGCAATGAAAATAGTAGCCATGACTAATTTTTCCTGTTTCCAAACAAAATGTGTAGTACTTTTTATTGCCATTTCAATTTTGAAGGACATTTTTTTCCCTATTTATTATTCCTTTTGTAGCATATATTGCTGCATTGTATGCAGTACTCTGATTGACCATGTGCATTTAGCTTGCCAAGGATGAAGGTTGATTAATATACTCGTACCAGTGCCACTTGATTCGATCTTATGTAGAACATTGGTTGACTGTTTAGGTCACAACTACATTGGTTCTGAGCATTTACTGCTTGGATTGCTTCGCGAGGGTGAAGGTGTGGCAGCTCGTGTGTTGGAGAGCCTTGGAGCTGACCCAAGCAACATTAGGACACAGGTATATATTTACTTGGCAAATACCTGTCTTGGGAGAAGTTTTTTTTTAATAATTTTTGAATTGAATGAGGTGTAGATTGAAGTTTGAAAGCGTATGGTCTCCATAGAATGCCCTGGCGTCCCTTGCACTTTAATGTTGCTTTGAAGGTTCAAGGGATGCGGTAGTCTGTTGATATTTGAAACAGATTATGTTGCTGAAAGGAAACAATATCTAACTCTTGCTGTGGAACAAGGTAATTCGCATGGTTGGTGAGAGTACGGAAGCTGTTGGGGCTGGCGTGGGAGGGGGAAGCAGTGGGAATAAGATGCCGACACTTGAGGAGTATGGAACTAACCTTACAAAATTAGCTGAGGAGGTATATTTTGTGCTTGATTTTGCTTCTCATGTTTAAAAATTGATAGCATTTCCTGACAGCAAAAGCAATAATTAGTCTATTTTCTACAGGGTAAGCTTGATCCAGTCGTTGGCAGGCAACAGCAAATAGAGCGTGTTACCCAGATTTTGGGTAGGCGAACCAAGAATAACCCCTGCCTAATTGGAGAGCCTGGAGTTGGGAAGACAGCCATTGCTGAAGGGCTTGCTCAGCGCATAGCAAACGGGGATGTGCCAGAAACAATTGAAGGAAGGAAGGTGAGTTTGTTTAATTTTGTTGGAAGGTTCCTTCAGTCTAGTTGTTTTAGTCATGCGCCTTGCTTTACCTTCTTTTTATTCATTTTTTATTGCATTCAAATTGAATGGAAGTAAGATAATATGTGAAAACTTCTAATATCTCTCCCTTCATTACCCTAAGTAACGAGAGTATGAGAGGATTGTATTATGTGATAGGAGGATGCTCATTTGGTTGAAGTGAATTTTATTAGATTATTATCTCATTAGTTCAGTTATATGCTTGGCTTGTTAAATGGAAGAACCTTTATATGATTAGTGTAGTTGAGATGTAGATGCTCAGATGAATTAGTCTCACTGAAGTAGACCGTATTAGAGATGATTTCAGCAAGGAGAGAGTGCTTGTGACACCCATACAAGATAAGATGAATTTAAGGAGATTTGGTCTTGTTTAACATTGGCTTATAGAGGTCACTATAAATGTGAGGCGATCTAAGCGGCATTAAACAGTGGGATTGGAAAAACCAAAATATATTTAGGATATGGTCGTTCATTTTGCATGTTAGTGAAAAGGATTTGCAATCTTAATTTTTATTAATCATCTCATAACAAGAATACCTCTGTTATATAAGAGGAAGTATAATATTCCTAACTTCCCAAAAAAAAATAATATTCCTCAAGAATAGGAAGTCTAAACATGGTCCAAGAAGGAATACAACAATCGATCTTCTATCCCATTAGGTGGAGTCGGCTTTATGAATTATTTGTTTTCAATGTACTCTATCAGGTAGCAACTCCTTGTTTTAGAATCAAAAATAATAATAATAACTCCTCATTTTACCCCAAGTTTGATTATCCAGCTAGGAATAAGAAAAATAAAATGGGGAACAACTGCAAAAGTTCTAGTTTGTTACACAATTTGGAGATATATTGAAGATCCAAGGGCTTTGTAAATACATTAACCTATTTGGATAAGCTATGTAGAACTGATATCATTTTAGACAACAACATTCTGAATAAAATGACAAACAATTTCAAAATTTTGTAGTTGTGATGCTTAGTCAAAGTAGGAATAAGAAAAATAAAATAGTGAACTGGTTAATGACAGAGAACACAGGACAAGGTAGTTGTGATGGTTGGGAAAGCACTTGCAGCTATTGATTTAGACTGCATTGATTGGAGAGAGTGATGAATACTTGATAGGAATTTGGTGATGCGAAACTCGTTATTTTGTCACTGCCAAGTAGTAGGTTTTTTGGTGAACGATTAATATTGAAATAGCTCATCCCACTTGTCTAAGGTACTGTAATATTCCTAAACAAATAGATCACTTTGTTGTAATGAAAAAAAATCAAAGTAACATGTGCCACGAAACGTAGCTGAGAGAATCCCACATACTGGTGATGATTTCTTAGAACATAACAATGGAAGCAATCGATGTTCCAACATATTGAACAACAAAGTAAGAAAAATAAATATGATGCTTGTCATTTCTGAAATTTAGCGGTGGCAGTCTTATTTGGATGAGGTAGGTCAAGATGAGCACATTATTCATGAGAGCCCACAAGTAAATAGAATTTCAAAACCATAAGAGATAATTCTTATTGTTAGGTTAAATGGTGTATTAGAAGTGCATGCCAAATAAGGGGCATGACTAACACCTTATAAAAATAAAGAAGAATATGAGAAGAGGAAGAAAACTCAGCTCATAAAATGAAGTGGGTGAGAGGGTTTTCGATCAGAGGAGACTGCTACGAAGTCAT
The DNA here is from genome assembly GCA_002786265.1 of Apostasia shenzhenica. Lineage (NCBI taxonomy): Eukaryota > Viridiplantae > Streptophyta > Magnoliopsida > Asparagales > Orchidaceae > Apostasia > Apostasia shenzhenica. The sequence continues at coordinate 2,086,055 of KZ451988.1, forward strand.
AGCTAAACTACTGAGCTTTTGACGAGCACTATCTATTGCTGAGGATATAAAATTTGTTGGGCTGTGAGTTACAAGTTCATAGAAGTTTGCACAAGTTATGGGAGCGAAGAAGGCTACAGGATTCACAACTGAGCAGTGGAGGCAATGAAATACCTTGGCATTGCAGGCTGCTTGCTACTGGAATGTGGGGCATAGGCAGCTAAGGCAGAACTCTAGAGTGGTGCTATGAAAGCGAATAATGGTGGAGCTTAGTAGCGGTGCTACATGAGGAAGAAATCCTGAGGAAGCAGCTTCAAGGTGAAAGGAGGCGAGCATGCTAGGGCTGGGAGGAGAAAAGAGGAGTTATGAAAAGGGTCTGAAACCCTACGTTAATTGTTCGTCCAATTATAACCTCATTTTATAAAGGGGAGAAGTTACAACATCCCTGAAGAAGAAAAAAATCTAAACAAAATCCAACAAATAAGAAAAGTAAACTACGGAATAATTTCAAAAATAGGCCTACATAAAAGGGATTTCTAACAATGAGTGACCTCGAATCACTATTGTTTATAAAGAGAATTACTAAATAGAGTTGAATCAAGAAGATTAATCCACCTAGCTAGCCTCAACTTGGCTGAAGATTGTTCTTGTTGTTATTCATTTTCTTATTCTTGTCTGTGCTTTTGCCTTCTTCCTTGAACTTACTAGGATTTATGTGACCTTTTTTACTCACCTGGTACATTTTTCTTAGCTATTAGCATTTTATGCTTTATCACCCATTCATTGAACTATATCTTAAGTATGTTCTAATTCTTCTATTCTAACTATGAAGGTGATCACCCTTGATATGGGCCTCCTTGTTGCTGGCACAAAGTACCGTGGAGAATTTGAAGAGAGGTTAAAGAAACTGATGGAGGAAATTAAACAAAGTGATGAAATTATACTATTCATAGATGAGGTCCACACATTAATTGGAGCGGGAGCTGCGGAGGGTGCTATTGATGCTGCAAATATCTTGAAACCAGCTCTTGCGAGAGGAGAACTACAGGTTTCTGAGAATCTTTTGAATTTCATAACCCTATCAAAGTTAAACAATGTCTCCTTCCGTCTCATGCTTGCTCTCGAGTAACATTCAAAAGAATGCTTCTTTTATTCTTTGGAAAGTTTATTGGATTTGGTCGTGTCAAATTGGACCCATTCAAATTTAACTCAAACTCAAATATCTTTCAAGTTTGACTCGAAGCGAATCCGTTTCAATTTTAGTTGATAAAAAATTTAGCTTGTTGAAGATGTCATTGAAATGGTAGCCTTAGGATCTGAACCTAAGACCTCCCCAATTGCTCTCTCCTCAATACTACCATTGTGTCATACAATTGTTTTTAAAATATTGTAATACAGAGTATAAGTGTTGTAATTTCAAATCAACTCCAAAGTAACTACGAGCAAATAACCCGACCTTAACTCAAAATCAAAATGTTTTTGAGTGACAAGTTTGACTCGAATTCATTCGTGACCTATATGATATTGTTGTCTTTTACTTAATATTGAGTGTTTGTTTTCCTTTTCTTTAGTGTATTGGAGCTACCACACTTGATGAGTACAGAAAACACATTGAGAAAGATCCAGCACTGGAAAGACGATTCCAACCTGTGAGAGTTCCAGAGCCAACAGTTGATGAAACTATTCAAATCCTGAAAGGGCTTCGAGAACGTTATGAGATCCACCACAAACTCCGCTACACAGATGAGGCTTTAGTCTCTGCTGCACAATTATCGTACCAGTATATCAGGTTTGTTAAGTTTTATGGACACCTATAAGCATGTTGTCAATAGAATTTTGGCATTGCACATCTCAATGCCCATGCCCTATGCATCGGCTTGGTCATCTGAGCACTTATTTGTTTTTAATCAAAACCAAAACGCAGGTAAGCCTGTATTTTATGACCAACTTGATTGAGTTTTTCATAGATAAAACAACCAAAAAGGGAACTTTCATCCAAATTAGTTGGGGTACTACATTAATTTTTCTTCCTATTTAAAGCAAGTTCTAAGTAAGTTGTGTGTAATGGACATACCTCAAGTCATTTTGATCTTCCACTCTTTATCATTTAGATCTTCACATATTTATGTACAGGAGCTTACAGAGGTCGAAGATTGATATGGCTAAATTATCTTGAACATTTCTCCCTCATTTTATCTTCTATTGATCCCACCCCTACCTCTTTTTGATACTATTGCTTTTAATATCATCGAAGGTAGAAAATTATTCATCCATCTGTCATTAAAGATTCTTTTTTTTTTTTGAAAGATAAGATTTTTATTTCTTTTGAAGACTTAAATATATATGTAAGAATTTAAACAATCTTTTACTTATAAAATGCTCTAAGTCCTAGTATTTACATGTCACACACTCTACAGAGAATGTTCGAGTACAGCTTGACCACATTTTTTGTTATTATCCCGCTCAGTTACTCCTTCTATGCCATGTTCTAGGGAATGTGGTCCCTTTAATTGCTAGAAAGAGAGATGATAACATCGAATGTGGTTAAGGTTACATTTAGTCATTGTTATCCTGATGTTATGTCTTGTTATTTCGAGAAAATGACTATTTGGCTTAATGACGTGTAGGTAACCTTTAAAAATTTATAAAATTGTCTTTCAAAATATGACATTTAAATGTAAAGGCAACTAGATAACATGGCATAATATCAAGATAACATTGAACCAAATTCCCCCAATATTTTGCGTTCACTTTAAGGTGTTAGAGATGTAAATGTTGCGAATTGGGAGTTGAATATAAAATAAAGTGTGATGCATGTAATTGTTCATCTATTAATCCAAGAATAATCACTCTGGATCTGTATATCATTTGTGGAAACTTGCATAATTCCAGTGCTTTTAGTTGGTTTTTCTTTCAATCTGCTGGAAGAAGTACCATATTGGTCATTGACTCGCCAAAAGCATTGTTTATGAGCCATTTATCTAAATTTTCAGTTTTTTAATTGTTTTCATTATATTTTTGATAGAAGTTTCCTCAATTCTTGTAAATTGTTGAGTGCTGTATATTCCTTTTATGAAAAAACTTTCTGATGGTTTGATGCGTATGGATTTGTAAATGAAAACTGCATGTAAAATAACTATGCATTTATATATCTTTGTTTTGCTCCAGTTATCAAAAATAATAGGCGTATGATATTCATGCATAATTTTTGTTAATACAGCTAGGATGGGAAAATCGCATTTTCCTTTTGCATTTTTGTACTAAAACGAAAATAGAAGGCTGAAACTTATCAACCTAGATATTGAAATTTGTTTGCCACTGCTATCTTGGAATTCTTACGATAATAGAGGTGAAATTCCTGTCACAGTAAATAAACTGTGGCATCGAAATTCAGAATTGTTCAAGCATTGAAGCTTAAAGTTTTATGTGAAATTGGGTTAGTTTAATGAGTTAATGATGAGCACCATTGCTTAGTTTTAGTATGCTTCGATGAGTAGAACTTTATCCCTTAATCTTTCTTGAATATAGCTCTAGCCCATGCTAAATCCTTGCATAGAACTTAATGAATTACAACATGATGTCAGTGATCGCTTCCTACCTGATAAAGCAATTGACTTGATTGATGAGGCTGGCTCTCGTGTCAGGCTTCGTCATGCTCAGGTATGTCGCAAATTCCCACTTGTTTTAAATGTTAATTGATATTTACACTCATGAGCGTTATTCCCCCTACATTCACAGCTTCCAGAGGAGGCCAGAGAACTTGACAAGGAGCTCAGGAAGATCACCAAAGAAAAGAACGAGGCAGTGAGGAGCCAGGACTTTGAGAAGGTTACTTTCACGGATTCTACATGCCCATTCACTAACCCATCTCTTCCTAACTTGGAAAATTCGTTTACCTTTTCACAGGCTGGTGAGCTGAGAGATAGGGAGATGGAGCTCAAGGCGCAAATTTCTGCTCTAATTGACAAGGGCAAGGAGATGAGCAAGGCTGAAAGCGAAGCAGGCGATTCAGGCCCAGTTGTCACAGAAGTAGACATTCAACACATTGTCTCCGCTTGGACTGGCATACCAGTAGAGAAGGTCTCAAGTGATGAATCCAGCCGCCTTCTCAAAATGGAAGAAACCCTTCATCAGCGTGTCATTGGCCAGGACGAAGCCGTCAAGGCCATCAGCCGTGCCATCCGCCGCGCCCGTGTTGGCCTTAAGAACCCCAATCGCCCAATTGCTAGCTTCATCTTCTCCGGCCCCACTGGTGTAGGCAAGTCTGAACTCGCTAAGGCTCTTGCTGCCTACTACTTCGGTTCTGAAGACGCTATGATCCGACTCGACATGAGTGAGTTCATGGAGAGGCACACGGTATCAAAACTCATTGGCTCCCCACCTGGCTATGTTGGCTACACGGAGGGTGGCCAACTGACTGAAGCTGTACGCCGTAGGCCTTACACTGTCGTCCTCTTCGATGAGATTGAGAAAGCCCACCCAGACGTTTTCAACATGATGCTCCAGATCCTCGAAGACGGTAGGCTTACCGATAGCAAAGGTCGAACAGTTGACTTCAAGAACACTCTTCTCATCATGACATCCAATGTCGGGAGCAGTGTGATCGAGAAAGGTGGCCGGAGAATAGGATTTGATCTCGACTATGATGAGAAGGACAGTAGCTACAACAGAATCAAGAGCCTCGTGACTGAGGAGCTGAAGCAGTACTTCCGGCCAGAGTTCCTGAACCGACTCGATGAGATGATTGTTTTCCGGCAGCTGACTAAGCTCGAGGTCAAGGAGATTGCAGACATCATGCTCAAGGAGGTGTTTGAGAGACTGAAGACGAAGAACATTGAGCTTCAGGTGACAGAAAGGTTCAGGGACAGGGTGGTTGATGAAGGGTACAGCCCCAGTTATGGGGCAAGACCTTTGAGGAGGGCGATAATGAGGCTTCTGGAGGATAGCTTAGCTGAGAAGATGCTGTCTGGAGAGATAAAGGAAGGGGATTCAGCCATTGTGGACGTCGACTCCGACGGAAATGTTACAGTTCTTAATGGCAGCAGCGGCGCCCCGGAGCCGCTCCCTCCTCCCATCCTTGTGTGATGATCAAGTTCTGGTTGTAATTTAAACTTTCATTTCTGTATTGCTTTTCCAGGATTTGCAAGAACTCACATGTATATGATGATTCCAGTATTTGTAGTTTAAGATTTCTACAGCCATTTTAATAGAGCTTTGGGTGATCTTAAAAACGGCTCAATATAGCACCAATGAAATATGCTAATTTCTAGTTTATAAAATTAGTTACTTAGGCTGGATTTTGTCTGCAAATTATTATTATTTTTTTTTATCATGGGCACGCTTAGTTCAATCTTATTTTGTTTAAATAATGTTATAGAAATATTTAAAATTGAGTGATACTAATTGTAATGGAGAGGTAAGATGTTGGATTTATTATTTATTCTCATATTTTAGTTAAAGAATTAAATGAAAATTCATTTCGATTCACTGAATAAGATTTAAGATTGATAAAAATTGGATCTTTTTGCAGCAGCCTAGAAGGCTGTTTGACTGAAGTCCAAAACTGAGTAAAATTATATTTTAATAATATTTTATATTTATTATAAATTTTTAATAATTTTATTTTATATTTAAAATAAATTTTAATTTTAAAATTAATTTAATTTTATATCTTACATTGTGAAGAAAGAGAAGAGTGAGCTAAAGTGAGAGGGATGCAAGAGAGAAGGATGTCAATCGATGCCTTTCACAAGTCGGAGGCTTTTGATTTTATAGCTGTTAACACGTGGCTCTTGCGCTACATCCTGGCCGAACACGTGGCGCCCGACAGGTCTGTACTTGATTGATTGATTTGCTGACTCAGCTCTCAGTTTTGCAGGACTCTTGACCCAGGCCAAACCTCGTGCACGAGGATTCAGCCAACCATCGTCCACGACGATCCAGGGAAATCCCTCGTAACCTCGGGCACGAGGGTATGAGGTAACGCCTGTCACAATCAACTTCACCTAACCCCGCCGATTTCCGTACAGAGACTCTTCCTCAAGATAGTACCAGCATTGAAAGATCCCTACATCCTCGTACAGCTGAGGACTCCCCCAGCGACAGGCTAACAGCGCTCGAAACCCAAGCCATCATTCCATCTACGAAAAATTAGGGTGAGGCTACGCACGCCAACGGCTATAAAACCGCTGAACAATCCCAGCTGAGGAGAGGAGGAAGGCCCATCAAAAGGAGAACAGTTTTTCTTTATATCACGACCCCAACTGAGGAGCTCCTTACCTTCTTCTTCTTCTTCTTCTTCTTCTTCCTCTTCCTCTCCTCTTCCCAGAACATTGTACAGCCTTCGGGGCTATCTTTTTCTTATTAGTGAAACTCCTTCGCTGACCGACCGGTGGACGTAGCGGATTTCCTCCCTGAACCACCTTAAATCCCTGTGTGCTTTTCTAGTTGTTTCGAACTAATCTTCTCCTTGAGCCTCTGTTAACAGGCTCACCTCCTTTGCGCGCCGCCGTCTTCCGGAACTCTCTCTTCAGTGTTTCCTGGGATCCCCACAGCCTATGTCAACATCTTCTGGTGCTTTCATTGAGACCTGGAAAGATGGTGGCTAGAACGCGCAAAACCAACTCTGTTGCCCGCAGTATGCATGTAGGGGAACCCTCTGTCCGGGCGCCGGATGACGGAGCCTCAACTTCCACTTCCCGGAGACGCGCCGGATCTACCTCCTCTTCTAGAGGCACCCGTGTTTCGGAGCTCCAGGGGATGCTAGCAAACCTCACTGACATAGTTACTGGCCTTACAGCACAACAGGCTGTCATCCTCAGACAGACTCAGCCGGTCTGTACAGTACTTCCTCTCCCGCCGGTAAAGGCGGCCCCTGTTCTTCGCCCACCAGCACCGGCGGTCCCAGCTCCTCCTCCGCTGGCTGCGGCCATCCCAGAGATGATTCAGCCACCCACAGCGGCCCCGGCTCCGCTCCTTTCGATTCCCACGGTGGCCGAAATCACTGCGCCGGCGCCCCAAGCCGCTCCACTCTCCCTCCAATCTTCTGGTTCCTCCAGACCGCCCATACACCCTTTCCGCCTCCAGGAGGTTCGTCAAAACCCCCTTCCACCTTGTCCGCTACCACAACATGCCTTTCTCCCACCAGCTTTTCCTCCATTTCTAGCTGGAAGAGACCCCCTCTTCCCTGGCGCTCAGGCTCCTCACCACGGACCTGATCCCTTTTTTGGGCCGATGGACGGGAATGCCCCATTTTCCGATACCATCCGTTTGGCCCCTATCCCAGAGGACTTCCGGCCACCCAGGTTGGAGGTTTACAGAGGCGCAACAGACCCCCGTGAACATGTGCAGGGATTCGAGGCCGCCGTCCGATATCGCTGGCCGGACGAAGCCACTAGGTGTCACCTCTTGGCCAACACACTGAACGGGGCAGCGTTCAGCTGGTTCGTCAAGCTGCCCCGGGGTCACATCACCTCCTATGAGCATCTGAAGTGGGAGTTGATCGCCCGTTTCATAGGGCGGACCCGTATGGTCGTGTCCGACATGGTCCTCGCCACTATCAAGCATGGCGAGAGAGAGAATCTTCGGGATTATACCAACCGCTTCTTCGCTGCTGCAGTGGAAGCCGAAGATGTAGAGCCCGCAGTGGCCATGCATAATTTCCGGAGAGGGCTCAAAGTAGGGGACCTGTCCAAATCCCTACAGTTGGCCAAACATCGGAGTTACCCAGAGCTAGTGGCCAGGGCCAGTCAGTTCATGCTCCTAGAGGATGCTGAATCCTCCCTCATAGGCGTTTCCTGGGAAAGAAACAAGAGGAAACATCGGGGTGTCGAACCCCCGGTTACGAGGATACAAGTGGCCAGACCCCGCGATCGACAAGGGGAGAAGCCCCGGCAAGATCAGCCCCCGAGACTTCTTCTGTCTAGGCCACTCTCCGAGGTTTATGCGGCAGCCATCAAGCAGGGATGGATAAGGCCCACCGGACCTAAACCGGCGCCGCCACCTGGAGTGGATCCCAGCGACTACTACGAGTTCCACGGGAACTATGGGCACAGGCTTCACCGCTGTCGAGGCCTCAGAATCTTGCTCGAGAAACTGCTGAATCAGAGCAAGCTCGAGGAATTCATGAAGATGGCTCCAACCTTCACTGCCGCCCAGAAAGGGAAAGCCCCCGAGACTGCTGAAACTCCCGCCAAGGCCCTACCACCCGTAGGCCCTAGCCAGCAAGGGCGCCCTTATCCTCCGGCCACCAGAACTATCAATATTATCTTCAGCATTGACCCAACCGCACAGCGCCAAGGAGCAGAAGTTGGCGGCATCTCTGAGCCTCATCCATCCCCCTTACGTTCTGCAGTGAAGATCTCCCCCAGCAGGGCAACTTGCATAACGATCCGATCGTGGTCGTTGCCCGCATCGCCGATTTCGATGTCCGGCGGGTGCTCCTCGACTCTGGGAGCGCCGCCGACATCCTCTTTGAGTCCGCCTTCCTCCAGATGGGACTCAAAGAGACTAACCTCCTCCACGCTGGGACTACCTTACTCGGTTTCTCCGGTGAAAGGGTCCAACCCCTTGGATTCATTACTCTTCCCGTCTCCTTCGGTGATGACAACGGCCACGCTATGAGCATGGTCAACTTTGCAGTCATCAGAGCTAAATCGGGCTACAACGCCATCTTGGGGAGGACAACTCTAAACTCCTTCGGGATGGTGATTTCCACGCCCCACCTGTGCGCGAAGTTTCCGACCTCTAGCGGCGTTGTTACCATCCGAGGAGATGCAATACAGGCTACCCGCTGCTTTCAAATAGCGGCGCAGCTTGTAGTCGATCAAATGGATCCCAGGGAAACCCAACCGGTCACACCGCAAGAAGGGGTTCATCAGCGTAGCCTTAGGAGGTGAAGGCTCTTCTAAAATTGTAAATGTTTCATCTTTTCTGAATGAGAAGCAGCAGGCAGAAGTTACTGCCTTGCTTTCGGATTATATCGATGTCTTCGCATGGTCTCCTAAGGATGTTACAGGCATGGACAAGATTGTTTGCGAACACCACTTGAGTGTGTCCCAAACCGCCGCCGCCGTTGCACAAAAGAAGAGAGTAATGGCCGGGGAAAGACAGGATGCCATTAAAGAAGAAATCACAAAGCTGCTAGGGGCTAGCTACATAAGGGAGGTACAATACCCCCGATGGTTAACCAATGTGGTAATGGTGAAAAAAGCCAGTGGGAAGTGGAGAATGTGCGTAGACTTCAGGTCACTAAATCAGGCCTGTCCTAAAGACACTTACCCCCTCCCTCGTATCGACACGATGATAGACCGAACTGTCGGGTACAGGGTTATGAGTTTTCTGGATGCCTTCTCCGGGTATCACCAAATCTGGATGGCCAAGGAGGATGAAGAGAAAACAGCTTTTATCACTGACTATAGCACTTACTGCTACAAAGCCATGCCCTTCGGTCTCAAAAATGCCGGTGCCACCTATCAACGCATGATTGACATAGTCTTTAAGGATCAAAGGGGGAGAAACCTCGAAGCTTACGTAGACGACGTCTTGGTCAAAAGTAAGACTTTGACAGAACACCTTGGTGATCTCCGGGAAACGCTCGACACTCTCCGAAGGTACAATCTCAAGCTCAACCCTGCTAAATGTACCTTCGGCGTTGCTTCAGGAAAATTCTTGGGATATCTAGTCTCTGTCAGAGGGATAGAGGCTAATCCTGATAAAATATCAGTCATTCAAGGCATGCTCTCTCCAAAGACAGTGAAGGAGATCCAGAAGCTAGCAGGGCGGATAAACAGTCTTAGCAGATTTATCTCAAAGGCCGGCGATCGATGTTCCCCTTTCTTTCAATGTTTGCGTAATAACAAGAAAGAACAGTGGGACGGCGAGTGCGAAGCTGCCTTTATTAAACTGAAGAAGTACTTAACCTCGGCCCCGGTATTGGTAGCGCCAAAGGAGGGTTCGATCTTATCTCTTTATTTGGGAGTATCCGACACTGCAGTCTCAGTAGTACTCATCGACAGTGAAAAGGAAGTTCAGCATCCCATCTTTTACACCAGTCACATACTCCTAGACACCGAAGGTCGATATCCCACTCTGGAAAAGCTCGCTCTGGCCCTTCTCATGACGGCCAGGAAGCTACGGCCTTATTTTCAATCTCATACCATCCAGGTCGTCACGGATCAACCACTCCTAAAAATATTGCATACTCCCGAGGTTTCGGGGAGATTGCTCAAGTGGTCTGTCGAATTGGGAGAATACGACATCAGATTTGTTCCACGGACAGCAATCAAAGCTCAGGCTCTAGCCGACTTCGTCGCTGAGTTCTCTACGACGGAGCCGCCACCCATCGAAACCCTGGCGGACCTCTGGTCACTTCATGTTGATGGCGCGTCCGGATCTCAATCCCAGGGGGCTGGGATCCTTCTAACCAGTCCAATGGGGGCTACACTTCATCAGGCAGTGACGCTTCAATTCAAAGCGACAAACAACCAGGTAGAGTATGAAGCCCTCATAGCAGGATTGAACTTCGCGCTCAACCTTGCCGTGAAGCGCATACAGGTGTTCAGCGATTCCCTACTGGTCGTCAATCAAGTGAACCAGACGTTTGAGACAAAGGACGAGGTTTTGAAGAAATATCTGCAACTGGCCAAGTCCCTGATTTCCTTATTCGAGGATTTCTCCCTAACGCATATACACCGTGAAGAGAACCAGGTGGCAGACCGGCTCGCAAAAGAGGGGCTCCCCGACCTCCACCGGACTCAGGTATTCAAAAGGCCTAGTTTTGAGTGCACCGAAGTCTCTTCTGAGAAGCAACCACTCTGCTGGATGGATGAGATCCTCAATTACTTGAAGAGTGGGACCCAGCCTGATAATAGACGAGAAGCGCAGAAACTGAAGCTTGCTTGTGCCAAATACGCCCTCATCGACGGAGAGCTCTATAGGAGATCCTATGCTAAGCCCCTCACCAAATGTCTGAGACCAGACGAGGCTTTAAAAGTGATGGAAGCAATACATCGAGGAGAATGTGGAACACACGCACGAGGTAGGAGCCTCGTCATGCGAATCCTGCGCCAAGGTTTCTTCTGGCCCAACATCCACAAAGACGCTCAGGTATTCGTGGAGAAATACCCACAGTGCCAGTACTACGCTGACATGCAGAGGCAACCCGCAGGATATCTCAAACTCATCAACTCATCCTGGCCCTTCGCCATTTGGGGGCTGGATTTCTTGGGACCAATGCCTACGACCATGAGAGGCTACAAGTGGATACTAGTTGCAGTCGACTACTTCACAAAGTGGATTGAGGCCAAGCCACTTATTCAGCCCACTGCCCAAAACGTCAAAAACTTCCTCTGGGCCAACATCGTCTGCAGGTATGGCATTCCCATGATAATCATCACAGATAATGGCACTCCATTCGCCAATCAGAGGATCCATGATTTCTGCGGAGAGCACCAGATCAACCTCAAGTATGCTTCTGTTTGGCACCCTCACACCAACGGCCAGGCGGAAGCTGCCAACAAGAACATCTTGAATATTCTGAAGAAATGCCTAGACGGCGCAAAAGCCAGCTGGCTGGAAGAGTTACCAGGAGCCCTCTGGGCTTACAATATAGTCCCATCCGAGGTTACTCAAGAGTCCCCCTTCTCCCTCTCGTTTGGAATGGACGCTGTTATACCAGTTGAGCTGGAACACCTCTCCCACAGAATAGAAGCTGCTGCCAGTTTCGAACCCGAGGCTTTGCAAACTTGGGTAGACGAAAATGATAATTCATGAATGGTCGACTTAGACCTCCTGGAACAAAAAAAGAGAGCTAGCCGCACTGAAACGCCTTGAGCATAAGCGCCGGATAGAACGATATTACAACCGAAAGGTCATCCCCAGAACTCTCAATCAGGGTGACTTAGTTCTCAAGCGGCGACTACTCGCCGGCAGCAATCTAGGGGTTCCCAAGCTTGAGCCAAATTGGGAAGGCCCTTACATCGTGCGCGAAGTTGCTGGGTCGAATGCTTACTACCTTCTAACAGCGGAAGGTACTCAGATCCCCAGGAGTTGGAGTGGGGATGACCTGAAGAAGTTTTTCGCATAAATCTCTCGCTTGTCCATCTTGGTATTCTTCATTTGTACAGATTCATTTAAAGGATTCGTTTATAGAGGATACAAACGCCAAGACCTGGCTTTATTCTCGACCTGGACTTCTTTATATTTTGGAAAGCTTCATACTTCCAAACATACTCATGGCAAGTGGTCCTTATATATACAGAGACACATCTATATACATACTTCGACCATAGTGTCGCTCAGGTATGATCTCAACTCAAACTCATACCTCGTGCCCAAGGTGTCAAACCTCACGCACGAGGGTACTCACTAACTTTCATTAATACGGTGATCATCAAGCCTAGTAGTGCCTGGCAGGCAGGGTTTCCTACAAACATCTGGGCCCCTTCCATAAGCCCATCTGGCCAGCGGAAGGTCTGAAGGCCTGCTCGTAACCTTAGGGCTGTCCCTGTTATCGAACAAGATACAGGTCCCCCCTAAGCAGGGTGCCTTCGCTTCCCACTAGGATAACTGTCACTCCAAGTGGGTCAGCCCTTGCCTTAAGTACAAACGTCGTACACGACATTTCAGATGAACAAGTCCTTTTGGCATTGGGTCAGATAATTCCCCCAGGCAGGATCTCCACTATTATCAATACTTCTTTTCTGTGCAGGTTTACAAAGTAATATCTATAACTCTAATGAAGGCGATCCCCGAGGTTAACCCTTGCCACAAGTACAAACATCGTGCACGATGTATTGGACTCTCAAAGTCCCTGTGGCATTGGGTCGAAGGCACCTCTTGGGCGGGATTCACCCTATCACGATATCCCCCTTCCTTTATGGATTTCAGGAAGTTTCAAATTTAAAGCCCACTACCGTGCGGCCCATAAGCTTCTTATTATCATTCTTTACAAGGTATTCCAGATTTAAGCCCATCCATCACAAGGTTCAGGAAGCCTATTATGAGTTTTTCTCAGAATCAGCCTGGATGTCCTAAATCCTATAAAAAGATACATATACATACACAGCAAAATGAACAGGTATGTGACAAACAAACTTCCTTTTTTATTCATCTTACAAAAATTACAAGAAGTATTACATCATGTTATAAGGAAATGGATTAACCTTCACTTATTCCATCCAAAAGGTAAAAAAACTGTTGGATGGTATCATCGGTTAGATCGAATCCTTCCTCCTTATAAATCGGATCTACGGCCATACAAGGGAAGGGGTCCAGTTCTCCAAGGACGGCGGCTTTAACCTCACCTTCTTGGATCAAAGTAGAAGTCAATCCTTCCCAGGCCCGCCTGATCCCATCTAACCTTTCCTTCCTGCAAGGTAAGCTTGTTTTGTAGGCCTGAACAGCCGCCGCTGAGCTGCTCGCAACTGCAGCCTCCTTATCTCCATCAGCCTTGCTCAACTTCTCTCGCAAAACTTTATTGTCTGCCTTTAGTGCACTCATGGCAGACTTATAAACGACAAATTCTTCCTGGAGGGCAGCATGCTTAGAGGACTCCACCGCCAATTGGAGCCTTAGGGCTTCAATTTTCGCATCTTTGCGGTGCAACTGGCCGGTTTGATCTATCATCTACTCCTTCACCCGCAGGGCCTTGTTCAAAATCAGGGGCAGACAGGCAAGCACCTACAAAAAAGGCAAGATCAACATCTGCAAAAGATAGCCAGAAAGGTTAGAGAGAGTCCTTACCGTCGCCACTCTGTTGGACATCTGAGCAAAGAGGTCTGTCGTGGAGGTCCTCTCAATTGTCTCCTCCAGCGCCTTGGTCGCCAATCCCCCTGCCAGGATCAGGCCTAGGTCTCCTCGAACCGGATTGAACAGGTTCGAAGACTGGTCGGAAGTGATGATCATCTTCCTCTTCGTTTTCGTCGCGCTCACGACGAACTTTGACCCCTCGCCTGCAAATTCCCCGATGAAATTACGGCACAACGGGGGCTCCACACTCCTCCCCCATTCCCGCTCCTCATCGGTCTCCCTCCCCTCTTCGTCACTTTTTCCCTTTTTTAGAGGGGGCTCCAGACTGTTCTCTCCGGAGGGCCCTCTCTTCTTCTTAGGGGTTTCAAGGGAGACCAAAGCCTGGGAAGGAGCGACCACTACTTCCTTTCCTGGGCAGGGCACCTCCACCATTTCTTTTCCTGCGCCACCTTCGGCCGCCTCTTCTAGACCCCCCTTTTTTCCTATGGTAATCCCTACGGCAGCTTTAGGGATCACCTTAGACCTGGCCAAGGAAGCAGGCTCCTTCCCTTTACCTGCTTCTTCCATCACCTCAGCCAAGGTCTTTTTGTCATCTCCAGAGTCGTCCGGCGAGGATACCACATCAATAGATATCCCGCCGCAGACAGGCTCTGGAACTTTCACTTCTTCTTCCCCTGCCTCCTCAACTACCTGCTGGCTGAGTTGAGTCGCCGGGGGCTGCCCCCTCCTGGCCCTCCTCATCAGTACTGTTCCAGAAGGAGGAGTAATCTCCTTGAAGATGGTGTACCCCTGCGACTTGGCATACAGGGATACATCATTCTTCACCAACCTCAGGAAATCCTTCAAGGGCCAGTTCTGCCCTTTCAGAATTTCCAAGTCCCTCTGGACCGACGTCCCCGCCATCCATTGAGGATCGCCGATGAACTCAGCAGGGCAAACTCCTGGCGTCAAGGGGATCCCTAGATCTCCGCCAACGAAGAAGTAGAAATCCCTCCAATCAGAGTGGGAACTGCTAGCCCCCGAGAACATCGTCTTCCTCGACCTCGACCGCAAGGCCAAACATCCCCCATACCCCGGCACTGCCATCCAGCTAAACAAACTCCTGAACAAAACCAGACTCCACGCTATTCCCCTGGCTTGCAGAAGTTTCAGAAATGAGTAGATGTAGGCGATAGCGTTGGGAGAGAGCTGCGTCGGTACAAGTTGAAAGGAGTTCAGAACTTCTTTGAACTCCGGTTGCGGCAGCATCATCAAGCCGTACTCTACTTGGGCCCTGTACACGCACACCGCCCCTTCAGGGGGCTTGTTTGGCCGGAGGTCGGAGGTAGGCGGGATGACCATCAAACAAGAGTTCCCCCTGAACCCTTTGGTTGTATTGAGTACCTCATGTTCCACCATGAGAGACTCCTGGTAGCTACTATCTCTCTGAAACTGCTCGGCCAGGTCGGCCCACTCAATCTCTCTTCCTCCCATTTTCGCTCGGTCCTCCCTTTCAAGTGAGCGGGGCAGGTATTCTCTTTCTTCTCTCTCGGAAACTTAGGGTTTTTCGAAAGGAAGAAGAAGCTCTCGCTCAGACAGTTGTTTATAGGGGACGAGCACGACCTTTTGCCTCCCGACCGTCTGATCTCCTAGATTAGCGTGCGAGCATCCTCAGAACACTCGTTCCTTCTGACAAACCCAGAAACCGCAGCGGCGCGCGGGAATCGAGGCGACGCGCGGTTTACGCGGCGCCACTCCTCTCCATCCCGCTGTTGTACCGTCCACGATATTCATATATTATGCACGAGGGTTCGAAGGTTGCCTTTTTTTCCTTCTCCTTATGTTCGGTATTCATATATCGTACACGAGGGTTCGAAGATTGCCATTTTTTCCTCTTCCTTATGTTCGATATCCACATATCGTGCACAAGGATTCAGAGATGACTTTTCTGCCTCTTTTTGTTTCTCTTTACCTTTTGGAGTTCTTTATCCTTTACTTATGGATTTATGTATTTTCTTCTAAAAACTTCGTGATTCAGAGCACGAAAAAGAGACATACAAAAGAATTCACCCCCAAACATATTCTTGAAAAATGAAAAATGCATTTCATTAAATGATAGAATTTGATACAATTTCTCTCTTTGTCCTCACATGTTCCTCTCATGATTACAG
This sequence comes from Apostasia shenzhenica, assembly GCA_002786265.1. Taxonomy (NCBI): domain Eukaryota; kingdom Viridiplantae; phylum Streptophyta; class Magnoliopsida; order Asparagales; family Orchidaceae; genus Apostasia; species Apostasia shenzhenica. Next base: position 2,101,933 of record KZ451988.1, read on the forward strand.
GAAAAACAAAGAAAGATACAAGACTTCAGAACTTAAACACCTGGTCTGACGAATTCAGACCTCTTAACCAGGGCTCCTCCCCAGGATCTCCTCCTCTCCTCTGCCAACATCCTGCAGGTTATCCATCCGAGAAATGGATCCTTCAAGTGCTGCGAGGAGAGAAGATTATGCCATCAGGCTGAGAAGCTAGTTGAGGAGGAAGGCCCGTCACCCCTGGCTCAGCTGGCGCCCCTGCTACTGACTTCCAGGAGGATCGCACCGGCCTAGCCACCTAGCTTCCAGAGGAGTCGCAGGGCTTTCCCCCGAGGTCTCGGGCTTCAGAGGCCAACTTCCCCAACCTGCGTAAGACCTTGGTGGAGGAATCTCCTCAGGAGGATAACTCCCAGCATCGAAGAACCTGTCTGGCCCCTTAGGACCGCAGAAGGAAAGAACCGCTGGGTCTCTGATATTTTCCTGGTTCAAGGTACCTACATCAACCAATCTCTGCAGAAGAGCATCAAAGGCAGCCTGATGCTGCGTGTGGCGACCCACCGGCGAGGAGCTGACAATTTTCACCGCCCTCTTCACTGCCTCTTCCAGGTCCTCCATACGTCGCCCTCGCCATCCAGAGCTTTTCTCCACCAAAGCCCGCAGGGAGCGAACTTCAGACTTTGACAGCTCCTCCCGACGGCGAGCTTCGGAGGCCGCCTCTTTCGCCCATGACAAGGCCTCCCTAGCCTTAGTCAGCTCCTCCCTTAACCTCCTTCTCTCCCCCCTCAAAGCCTCCCTGTCATCATCCAAATCCTTTATTCTTTTTTGGAGGTCTTTGACGTGGGCGGAGTGGGCCTGGTTCACATCTGCCAGACTGCGGTTGAACTCCTCCCTCGCAATCTCACCTTTTTTAGCCCACTCCGCATTAAGCTGGGCTAAAGAAGCCAACCTACCCTCTAGTTGGTACAACCCCTCTAGCTCCTCCCTCTGATTACTCAGAGAACACTTTGTAACTTGGGACAAAGCATCCTCCAAGTCCATTATTTTCTGAAGGTAGTAGGATTCTGCTATCTCCTTACCCTTCAGGGACTTTACCATCTTCAGAACCTCAGAGGTGCTCCCAAAGTTCCTCTCCTCTACCCGCCTAATCTCACTCAAGCGGTCTCCCAGCAAGCCCCAGGTCCCTCCAGTACCAAATACAACACTGGGGACAGCTGGGAGAGTCTCCCCCTTCTCCTTCGCCGCCTCCTCCATCATGACTCCTGGCCCTTCAAAGCCAGGGGTACCTACGGGGACGACGAGGAATGCTCCTTCTTTCTTCCCCTGGGCCACTTCCCCCAGCTTGGGACCTTCCTCCTCTTTACTTTTCTTATCCTTCTCTTCCTTCCCCTCAAGATCTAACGGAGGAAGAGAAAAGAGAAAGGGCTTCTCTTTCTTCTCAGGGCCAGGAGCTGATATACCTAAGGCAGGTCTGCAAATCACCAGGGGACCCCCCTCCAGATTCTCTACTGAAGGAACTCCAAACCTAGGCAAAAGCCGCCCAAGTTCTTCATCCTTCACCAGAACCTTCCCTGGCGCCAGCTTCTCCCCGGTAGCCGTCTCCCCCACCAGAACCACCTCCTGCAAACCTTTTGCCTTTGGAGGTGGCTTGACGGGAGAATCAGAGATTTCCACCACCATTTCCACGGCCGTCGCGCTCACCGGGCACTGAAGAGACCCCAGTGTCTGAACCAAGGCAGCAACTACCTTAGCCGTGGGAACTTCTGCCCGCGATGGCTCCGGCACCCCTCCAGATACCTCCGTAAGACTCTTCTTCCTCAAAGGGACGTCGGCCGGAGGCGCTCCAGCTCTTTTTTTAGAGAAGCCAGAGGCGGTCTTCCACTTCTTCTTCGCCATCTCTGCGAGAAGTACTCACACTATTGCAGAACTCAACAGAAAGGAAGGATAGAAAGCGAAGCGGCAGACTCTGCCCCCATCTTATCCTTGGAGACCTCGGGCAGCGCATCCACCTTCGCGACGGTTCGCATTCCAGGACCCATATTAATATTCGCGCCCTGACAATGCGAGGGGCTGATGTTAACACGTGGCTCCTGCGCTGCATCCTGGCCGAACAGGTGGCGCCTGATAGGTCTGTACTTGATTTATTGATTTGCTGACTCAGCTCCCAAATTTGCAGGACTCATGACCCAGGCCAAACCTCGTGCACGAGGATTCAGCCAACCATCGTCCACAACGATCCAGGGAAATCCCTCGTAACCTCGGGCACGAGGGTACAAGGTAACGCCTGTCACAATCAACTTCACCTAACCCCGTCGATTTCCGTACAGACACTCTTCCCCAGGATAGTACCAGCATTAAAAGATCCCTACATCCTCGTACAGCTGAGGACTCCCCCAGCGACAGGCTAACAGCGCTCGGAACCCAAGCCATCATTCCATCTACGGAAAACCAGGGTGAGGCTACGCACGCCAACGACTATAAAACCGCTGAACAGTCCCAGCTGAGGAGAGGAGGAAGGCGGGGGGCATCAAAAGGAGAACAATTTTTCTTTGTATCACGACCCCAACTGAGGAGCTCCTTACCTTCTTCTTCTTCTTCTTCTTCTTCTTCTTCCTCTTCCTCTCCTCTTCCCAGAACATTGTACAGCCTTCGGGGCTATCTTTTTCTTATTAGTGAAACTCCTTCGCTGACCGACCGGTAGACGTAGGGGATTTCCTCCATGAACCACCTTAAATCCCTGTGTGCTTTTCTGGTTGTTTCGAACTAATCTTCTCCTTGAGCCTCTGTTAACGGGCTCACCTCCTTTGCGCGCCGCCGTCTTCCGAAACTCTCTCTCTTCGGTGTTTCCTGGGATCCCCACATCTACGTCAACAATAGCAAAAAAACCGAATCTTCATTATTACAAAAGATAAGCTCCCTACTCCTTGGGACGAAAAATGTAAATGAGAATATACCACATTTAATAAATGTGGTATATTCTTGTTTACATTTTTCGTCCCAAGGAGTAGGGAGCTTATTAAAATATATTTGTGCCCAATGATCATATTGGGACACTGGAAGTTTTCAGACATATTCCATATATTTTTGAAAAAATTCTTCAATAAAACATATATTACCTATTTGCATTCGAGATAAAATTATTTCTATTCTTTCTATGTCTTCGGTATTGTCTAATGATCCTCCAGCAAAAAGTTCTAATAAAAATTTACCAAGAAGAACTATAGCATCATCTGCGTTTTTCTTTTCTTTAATTTTTTGAAATTGTGGAAAGTTTTCAAGAGATTTTAATACCATAGATGCTGAACCAGTGAACTTGGATGTTATCATTTCTAGCAATTGTTGTGTAGACATATATGCATAATTATTTTTTAGTCCTTTTACTAATAGTATCCATTGAGAAATATATTATTTTCTTTTTAAAATTAGAATTTTATCTATATTAAAGAGATATGGATCTTTTTTTTTATAGGGTGTATTTCATTAGTATATATACCATCAAATGGATCTTCTTCTTTAGGCTGATAATGTTGATCAGTTTATTCATTAAAATGTTGAAATGGTGAATTATGGTGTGGTTCACCATGAGGTCGCTTACGAGTACTTGGTTCTCCTACTTCCATATAGATTTCTTCAACTTTTGTATAAAAATCGGTTTCAGTTTCGTTATTATGATCATTATCACTATTTGAATATATTTCATATTCAGGTGTATAATTATATAAATGAAATAATTCTTTTTTTTCTTTATAGATTTCTTGAATAGCTATAAGTTTTTCAGAGGTTAGATTATTCATATATTCTTGAATTTTTCTTCTAAAATTTATTTATTTGTTATAAATAAGTTATAATAATTTTCAAGTGTTTCACAGTCTTCTAATAAATTAATGTATTCAATTCTTTCTAAACTTTGTTTTTTATTGATTGGAATATTCATCCAATGATAATATTTTTGCTTATTATCATCATAATTATAATTCTCTTTCAAATTATATGATTTTTGTATCCTGGATTTCTATATTTCTTAAATTTTCTTTTATTTCTATCAAATTTGTTTGATTTTGGATAGATATATTATCATATATTTCATTGAGCATTTCTATTAATATTTTAAAATTATTTGTTAAATTATTTCCACTAAGGTCTTTTAAATATTTATTTTTAATTTCTATAATAGAACTAGCAAAACTTGTTTTTGGTTTTTCAATGATTTCAGACATAAGGTTTGATTTAGTCTGTTTTTTGATCTTACAGATGATAATTAGATCTAAGGTTATAAGCATCTTTATAAACTAATAGCCTCAGAGACTGTGTTTTATTTGGTACCTAAGACCGTTATTTTTACCCCACCTTTTCAGGATTCCCACAATATACATTCCATGAAACGACATATTTAAGTGGAGGTTAAAGAGACAGAATTACGGAAGAACATATGGGTTTTAACAAAACACAATCAGACTACAATTTTAAAGCATGAACTTAAGGTTTGTCGATTCTAACATGTCATCCATATCAAAAAACAGAGAAAAAAATTAAACGAACATAATGACAAAAAGTGAGTTTATTAAAATGCAAACAAAACTAACTTCTTATTTTATCTCCTAAAGTATATCAGAAAAAAATATCCTTCAGAGAAGAAACAATAACCATAAATTTTCTTGACAGATTTAATCAGCAGATAATATCCTCGTTAGACAGTAGCAATAGTAATTATAAATCTGATATACCAATGGCCCCAAAAATATATAATATAATAAATAGCCTCTAGAAGTTAATTGGAGGATTACAACATAATCCTTCATTAATATATACTCTACGAGAAATAGTATCCCATATTTATTATATTGAAAACACCCTCTATAATACTACTCAAAAACTTCAAATTGAAGAGCAATTTTCTTAACATCTTCTTCGAAAATGCGAGGAATATCATCCTGAAGAATATGACAAATTATATCCTATACTAGAAAGCATATATAAACATACAAATATTAATTCTCTATATTTGAAAAAGGCCAAACAAAAAGTATGTCTCAACAAGGTGATGACTCTATTATCCAAAGATCTGCAAACAAGAATTCTGGATAATATCTATGAAGATAGAGTTCTGCCATATTTATTAAAAAAATCATTAATAAGTCTACCGGACAAAAGACAAAGGGTGTTTGTGGCATTTACACCACATATGGAAAGACCAATAGAACTTGGAATTGTCAGAAAAATTATTATTGACACACATCATTTTGTAGAATGGAACGGACTTCTCCAGATCATCAAAACAATTATATCATCCACAGATACATATGAAAGAATTTTGAAATTTGAAATTATATCTACATTTATCGAACTAGATCAATATCTTATCTATCCAGTATATCAGATATGGAAACTTTCAAGACAAAAAACTAGAGGACAACCACTTCTAAGAGAATTTTTTGAATATTCTTGGGATTACGAGCAAAAATTAAATCTGTCAGAATTGATATCAGTATATCAAGAACGATAAAATTATAAAGTCTTAAGTAATGGTAGAATCATGGTCTATGATGAAGAACATTTAGCAGAAGTTGATACCGATATTACTACTCTGGATTTTCAATGGGGACCACAGACAGAGAAGATATTGGCAGATATGCAAATTGGAATTTCATCACCTCCAGCAACTCCAAATAATATTTCAATACAGTCCGAGTAAGAAAAGACTTTAGAATAATTTCCTCAAAGAATCTTCTGATATCAGCCAGGGACTCCTTTCTAATTTTGCATGCAATAATATGGGCATCTTAACTTTCGGCCAAAAGCAAAAATCGATAGTACCAATAATAGAAGGCATCTGCTACTTTACGTCTATTCCCTGTAATAATGTAATCTTTTGTAATAATGAAGATTCGGTTTTTTTGCTATAAAATCGAAAGCCTCCGACTTGTGGAGGGCATCGATTGGCATCCTTCTCTCTTGCATCCCTCTCACTTTAGCTCACTCTTCTCGCTCTCTTCGCAATCTGGTATCAGAGCCAAGTTGCTCTTTGTAAGAAGTTAGTTTTGTTTGCATTGTAATAAACTCTCTTTTTGTCATTATGTTCGTTTAATTTCTTTCTCTGTTTTTTGATCTAGATGACATGTTAGAATCGACAAACTTTAAGTTCATGCTTTAAAACTGTAGTCTGATTGTGTTTTGTTAACACCCATACGTTCTTCCGTAATTCTGTCTCTTTAACCTCCACTTAAGGCTTGGTATGTCGTTTTATGGAGTGTATATAGTGGCAATCCTGAAAAGGTGGAGTAAGAACAATGGTCTTAGGTACCAAACAAAACACAGCCTCTCAGGCTATTTGTTTATAAAAATGCTTATAACCTTTAGATCTAATTATCATCTGTAAGATCAAAAAACAAACTAAATCAAACCTTATGTCTGAAACATTAAAAAACCAGAAACAAGTTCTGCTAGTTTTGTTATAGAAATTAAAAATAAATATTTAAAAGACCTTAGTGGAAATAATTTAACAAATAATTTTAAAATATTAATAGAATTGGCGTTGTTTATGTTTAGGTCTACCACACTTGCTGTGCGTTGGAAGGATACCAAATTTATAAGTAGGTTGGACATTAATACAACATTGTTTATGTTTAGCTTTAAATTTATCCTTAGAAAAAGATTTTCGTAATTTTTGTTCTCGACAATATTCGATGAATAAATACATGACAAATTTTACTCGTAGTTCTAAAGTATCAAATTTTAAGTATGTAATATATTTGTTTAAAGCTTTATTAATAAATGTGGTATATTCTCGTTTATATTTTTCGTCCCAAATAGTAGGGAGCTTATTAAAATATATCTGTGCCCAATGATCAAAAATTAATTATTTTAATAGAATATATGTATGATGTGATATAAATTAGTTATTATTTTAATAATATATATAAAATATAAAATAAAATTAATTTTTAATATTAAATTTTATGTATGATGTGATATGTCTCATTAAAATTAAATTAAGTTAATTTCCAACTTTAAAACAAACGGATTCTTAAAAACAGTTTTTAATAATATATATTTTTTATTTTAAATAATTTGATTTTATGTTTTAATTATCAAAATTAATAAATGATTTTATGTTTTAATTATCAAAATTAATAAATTATGCTCTGCCTTCGCAACACACGCGACAGATCGTAGAACCCACGAAGCAACCTTTTGAAGTGGGTCCCGGAGCAGTTTTCCTGCACGCGGGCACAGCTTTGCTGTGTCCACCCAAACGTACACCCACTAACCCCGCACCGAGAAGCCGACCACCGCATGGTGTGCGTTGGAAGGATACAAAATTTATAACTAGGTAGGATATAAGGGTTTAGGGTTTAGGGTTTAGGGTTTAGGGTTTAGGATTTAGGATTTAGGGTATTATATTAATACAATATTATTTATGTTTAGCTTTAAATTTATCCTTAGAAAAAATTTTCATAAAATAAATTCACGACACATTTAACTCGTAGTGCTAAAATATCAAATTTTAAGTATGTAATATCTTCGTTTAAAGCTTTATTAATAAATGTTTCATATTCTCGTTTACATTTTTCGTCCCAATGAGTAGGGATGATACTCTTTTTCATTGAGTTGTATTTTAATTTTATCAGTTTCCCATCGTGTTATAATTTTTTCAGATTGCGAAGAGAGCGGTAATAAATGGTAATAAATTATAAAAAACTAGAATAATATTTTAAAAATAGGTATATTTTCTAATTTATGAAATATCATTAAACTTTGATCTTATAGAAAAATTAAAAAGTATTTTAAAATTAAGTATTTGATATAATAGATTTGATTGTATAATTCTCATAAGTGATTGTTCTATTATAATTAATCTATTATCTGGAACTATTAAAGTTAAAGGTGAATCTAAACCAGCTCTAAAATTAGCTTTTATAGTTATTTGAATACATCCTAAATGAAGATATTTAATTCATTTTGCATTTTTTTACTTTATGTAATATTTCGTTGGTTTTATTTTTAGTTATTATTTGTAATTTTGTTATTGTTGTAGGTTCTTCTGAACTATCGGTGTTACCTTCAAAATATTTGATGAAATGTACTATTTTTTTTGTTAATTGTAAACGAAATTTGTCTTTATATATATCTTTACCCTTTGTATTATTTTTTTAATTTAATTATTTTTTGATATATAAATTATCATCAAAAATAAATTGTTCGTTATGATTGTCTAATGATGTGTTTACTATTTTTTCGATATTCTCTTCTTCATGATTTGTTTCTTCATGTAACATTAATAGATAGTTTATACTATCATCAGAACTAATAGAATTTGAGTCTTCAGATTCATTTATATCAGATTCACTATTTAGATTTAAGTTATCAATATCTTCAATAGATGAAATTTTATATTCTATTTCTGAAAATGTTTCTAATTTATATCCCGGAATAATGTCATAGTATTCTGTGATCATTTGAAAGTGTATTTCTTCTATAACTTTAATATCTTTCTTGCAATTATTAGCATAATGTCCAACTTCTCCGCACTTAAAATATTTACATGATTTTTTATAAGAGGTGTGCGTCTGAAATATTTATTATGCTTTTTAAGCTTCTGAGGCTTATAGCATAAGTGGAAACGTTTAAAAGGTTTAGAATAATATTTTTCGAATTTACGTTGTTTATAGAATTGGCGTCGTTTATGTTTAGGTCCACCACGCTTGCTGTGCGTTGGAAGGATACCAAATTTATAAATAGGTAGGACATTAATACAACATTATTTATGTTTAGCTTTAAATTTATCCTTAGAAAAGAATTTTCATAATTTTTGTTCTCAACATGAATAAATTCATGGCACTTTTTACTCGTAGTGCTAAAGTATCAAATTTTAACTATGTAATATTTTCATTTAAAACTTTATTAATAAATGTTGTATATTCTCGTTTACATTTTTTGTCCCAAGGAGTAGGGAGCATATTAAAATATATCTGTGCCCAATAATCATATTGGGATACAGAAAATTTTCAGACATAATTCATATATTTTTGAAAAAATTCTTCAATAAAACATATATTACCTATTTGCAGTTGAGATAAAATTATTTCTATTCTTTCTATGTCTTCGGTATTGTCTAATGATCCTCCAGCAAAAAATTCTAATAAAAAATTACCAAGAAGAATTATAGCATCATCTTTGTTTTTCTCTTCTCTAATTTTTTGAAATTGTGAAAAAATTTTAAGAGATTTTAATACCATCGATGCTGAACCAGTGAACTTGGATGTTATCATTTCTAGCAATTATTGTGTAGACATATATGCATAAATATTTTTTAGTCCTCTTACTAATTATATTCATTGAGAGATATATTGTTTTCTTCTTAAAATTGGAATTATATTATCATCAGAACTAGTAGAATTTGAGTCTTCAAATTCATTTATATCAGATTCACTATTTAGATTTAAGTTATCACTATTTTTAATAGATGAAATTTCATATTCTATTTCTGATAACGTTTCTAATTCATATCCCGAAATAATATCATAATATCCTATGATCATTTGAAAGCGTATTTCTTCTATAACTTTAATATCTTTCTTACAATTATTAGCATAATGTCTAACTTCTCCGCACTTAAAATATTTACATATTTTTTTATAAGAGGTCGGTTTGCGTCTGAAATATTTATACAAATATTTTAAAAACTGAGATAATATTTTAAAATTAGGTATATTTTTTAATTTATGAAATATTATTAAACTTTGATCTATATTTTCATAATTATAAAATATTTTAAAATTAAGTACTTGATATAACAAATTTGATTGTATAATTCCCATAAGTGTAATGGAGAGGTAAGATGTTGGATTTATTATTTATTCTCATATTTTAGTTAAAGAATTAAATGAAAATTCATTCCGATTCACTGAATAAGATTTAAGATTGATAAAAATTGGATCTTTTTGCAGCAGCCTAGAAGGCTGTTTGACTGAAGTCCAAAACTGAGTAAAATTATATTTTAATAATATTTTATATTTATTATAAATTTTTAATTTTTTATTTTATATTTAAAATAGATTTTAATTTTAAAATTAATTAAATTTTATATCTTACATATTTAAAAATTTTTATTAATTTTATAAAATAAATTTTTTTTTATTTAAATTTAACTCCCAATCAAACAATCCTTAAATAACTAAGTAGCATCCAAGAGAGCCACGTGTTGGGCAATCCCCACAGCTCCCAAAGCACCAAGATAGCTTATTTGACTAAAAAGGTCAAGCGATGCCCTACGCTTCTCCTTTGAAAGCTATCCATTACTATATATATATATATATATATATATATTTATTTATTTATTTATTTTTATTTTTCTACAAAGAGGCATCTCTTTTTGCATGGTAGAGAAGAATGACCTATTATCACAAATTGATAAAAATAATTTTTTGGACTTTGTGGTTAGCGGGTAATACTATTTTAAAATAGTACACTAGAAAATCTCTCTCCTTAATGATTATGATTTTTAAAAAAAGGCAAATCACAGAAATCTTTACGTTGTAGTTATAATTATATTTTGCTCCATATACTTTGAATTTTTTCATTTAGATCTTTATTTTAAAACTATAGAAACACATTAGTTTCTTATTTTGTTTTATAAATCTTATACAATATTAAACCAAATGACCCATTTGCATAAATTTGGTTGGCCTGTTCGATACATTGCAAGACTTTTGAAACAATTAAGTCTGTTGAATCTAATAAATTCATGTTTGTATTTTTAGGCAATATTCAAAGTTTGCATGTTCAATTTTAAGTGAGAGGTCACATTCAACATGAAGTTTAAAATAAAAATAAAAAATAAAATTTTTTTAAAGCTTACATTTTATACACTTCCCATAAAATTAACTTGCATAGAGTAGTAGTTAGAAAAAAGGAAAAACTTGTTAAGAATAATTAAAGCCATGGGGTGCATTTGTAGATATGTCAAATTTTCTTGGATGCTAAATCCAACTTATTGATCTTGAATTAATAGACTCAGTTTAACTTAGAGAATTTAAGTCAATATTATTTTAATATTATATCTTATTATCTAAATATTCTAATATCTAGACATCATTCTTGAGAATCAAATATAAGGGTGTTAATATGGATCGATCGAAAATCGATCAAAAATTGAATCAATTTTAGATCGAATCGAAATCGAGTCAATCTAAACGAGCCGACTAACGAGTCAAAAGTTCAGCTCGGTAATAATTTCGAACCGATTTTGAGCCAAGGTAGGCTCAATTCGATCAAAAGGGTATTAGCTCAGCTCGAAATCGGATGAATAACAGCCCTAATGAAATAGAATATGTAAATAGCTAGGACTTAATTTAAAAATATAATAAGTTGTAAAAAATATACATATATTTTGAAAATTCAGAAAAGATCACCGCCCAATGCTTTTAGTTTTAAGACTTGTTTTTTAAGGTGCAATTAAAAGAAAAAAAAAATA
>KZ451988.1:2121340-2132319 GCA_002786265.1 Apostasia shenzhenica
ATATATATATATATAAAGAACGAATTTAATCTTTTTGAGAAGTGTTTGGCATCACCTTGAAGAGCTTACCGATTAGGATTGTTGGCTAGTGGAGGGGGCAAGGGCTTGATCCATCTTCGTTCCGAGAAGCTTCCCACAGCCGCTGCTCAATCGCCAGCTTCCTCAACTCTAACAGGCCTCTTTCCACTGAGACAATGAATAAAATTAAATGTTTTGAGATGAAAAATCTTCTGCAAACAAGAACTACTTTCAACAAATGTTAAGTCATCAAATGCGTTTTCGACAAAAAATATCGGTCAATGTTCGATAGGACCAGCTGCTCTAAATCATTGAATACCAAATGTCGAAAGGGACTCTCCGTCTAATTGATAACTACAATTTCCTCGAACTCCGAAAATTCTTTTCCATCACGGTCATCCTTATTCCCATGCTTAGATCGCCGGACAATAAAGTGTTACGATCCAATTGCAAGGTATGGGACTTGAGTCCCACATTGGAAGTGTGAGATTCTAATATGGGATTTATATGAACTTTGGGCTCTCCACTCCCATGAGCTAGCTTTTGGGGTGTGGTTCTCCCAAAGTTCATATCATAAAGCTTTAAACATAAGGGAAAGACGCATCGCATTGAGAATTTTAGACGTAGAAATTGATAAATGATTGCCAGAAGTTGAACAAAATAGCATTCTACACACGAAGTGTTGAATATTTCGTAAAAAAATCAATTAATCACCATCACAGTTGGCCTTGATCATTGGAAGTTTTATGAATCTTCACTGTCAGCTAAATATTTGTCGAGTAGATTTTAGTGCATTCTCGTCTTGGATAATCATCAAACCACATAGTTCAGGTTTCTCTTGCTAATATCTTTTGTGATAATCTTGTGGTAGCATCTAAAAGTGAAGCCTCATTGCTCCATATATTTAATTATTAGACCTTGTAAAACAAAAAAAACACAACAATTACAACAAAATTTTAACATAAACTACATGAAGTCAGATACCAATTAGTAACCAGTGCTTAGAAATATTATAATGCAGCATCAGACTAACCTAGAGAATAATCTAGAGCAGACCAGCATTAAGGACCCATTGAAAAGGTTATGAAGAAACTAACCGTGGATGACATCGTGGGAAGTCGGTGAATGAGCAGATCGGCCAATCCAGAACTGCAGCCGTTCATCGGCAATGTCTTCTTCCACACCATGAGCTTTGGCCCTTCTCCAGAAATAAGTAAGCCAAGCCTGTGCAAAAGATGAACTTTATAACTGGGTTCATTCAAACAGTTATAAGCAAAGAATTTTTTGGATCCAACGCAGCACAATATGGTCAAATTAAATGCTGAGATGCATAGTGCCTTCACAAGTTGCATGAGTTAAAAAAAAGTTGATCATAACTAACTTATCTGAAATGAAGGTCAAGTGAAGTATTCTTAGAAGGCAACTAGACAAGAATAAGTCACTAAAAACATTCGAGTTCCCTATAGAGAAGAAAAAGTATGGAACAATTTCCCGAATTGCTACAACTTCGTTCGAGCTGAAACAAAGAAAACAAACTCTTCATTTTAAAGATGCCATCACGAAATTTAATACATTACATTATAAAAAAATAACATTTCCTGGATATTCCTAGTGTTGCAATGATACAACCATCACTACCATCATCTTGGAGATTTCGCTTCAACTAGAGATAGAAATTCGACCATGCAGGCTACCACAAAAAGAGGCTACTCAATTATTTTTCAGAAGGATAAGTTACAATATGTCTCAAAAAGAGGCATTTCACATAGCCAGTCAACTCCCACACCCTATAATTTGACTGATGTGGCAATGACACATAGGGCATAGTAGAATGACTTTCTTCTAATCCTTAGAATGCTATTTGGTAAATCAATAGGGACCAAGCTTATAGAAAGAGTGGTTCAAGAGAAACACTAATGGTAATAACTTCGTTTTTCTTATTTTGTTGAACACAAAATGAGAAACATATCTGAATTTCAAATTCAGTAAGTGACAATCTGATAAGGATTACAATACCAATATACCATTTTGTTAAAAGATGGAGAAAAAAAATACGGTGCTCAATCAGATCACTGGTATGAGACATACTGGTGGCCTACTGTTCCTCAAAAAACATATCTAGACAGTATTATGTGATTGCCATGCCCACAATCATGAAAACACTTCCAGGGTAGTAGACTTTTCCTTTGAAGTTCAGAGCATATAGCTAAATGCAAGAAAAAGATACTTGAGAAAAACAAGAAAACGGATGTATGCACAACAATAACAATCAAGCCTTTATCTAGTCGGTTGGCAAGAAAACGGAATGCATAAAGATGATTGAAAATAAGGATATAAACCACATCCCAGCTTCAGGTTTATTTAGAGAAAAGCCAACTGACCTCCTTGAATAAAACATCTTCTGACTCCTCATCGCTTAGTTCTGGAAAAAAATCAAAAAGCGATAAATAACTCCTAATAAACATTTGAGCCAAAATTGTAGTACATCAGTAAAGCATTTTAAACAGTGTAAAACGACGATAGAAAACAATTCTTTGAGATGTCTAGCAGCTGACAGAATCAAGAAACAAACTTATATAAAGCAATGCAGTGTATGGAATCACGTCTAAACTATATAGAATGCAGATGTTACCAAATGCCTCTGTAAACTTTGGATCACCAGGTGACTTGAGATCTGAAAAATCAACACAGAAGAAATTTGTTAGCATTTACGAGCTAGAACATAGATTGTCACGTCAAACAGACTACTATTTGTATTTTCTAATTTGTTCAAGTTATTAATAAACCAATCTTAAGCAACATAAGTACAGTAAAATAATTTTTGCGCATACACATATCTGCAGCCTGCTATCTAAATAAAAACAAGGCAACTTAACGAAACCAAACAATTGAATGTACGAAATAAAATTTGATGATTGTATGTATGTTGTATTTATATGTAAGAATAAATTTCAAGCCATAGGTATAGCAATTTATATCCAAACTCATTTGACCGAGTTGGACCACTCTTAACTGGAGTAGTTTAGTGCATAACATGTGAAACTCATGAAAGGGCACAGTAGCATGGATTTTAGTCAACCAAAACCTTCAAACCAAATCAAATATTTCAGAAAAAGATTCAACAATATAAAGTGTAAGATATAAATACTTATTCAGCCTTGCAGTTTCGATCTACTTGGAAGTTCATCTCATTGCAATTTTCATTCTTACTTTTAGTTCTCTAATTTAAAAATTGCCATGATCGGATAAATCACTGATTTCAACATATTTCAATTACATACTTATAATATGAAGTGTGCCAATTCTTATTATATAAGGAATCTTAATATGGGATGTGGCAGATTTGTGTCAGGGCTGTTTGACCCATTCCATACAAAGTTAAACAGACTAGAGTTAATTTTATAATATGCATTTGGCATCTAGCTAATGAGTAGGTTAATAGGTTGGCAAACCAACCATAAATTCACGCAATTTTCATCACAATCACAATGCATAAGAAGTTTTGTGGATTTCATTCAAGGAATAACATTCAAAGTAACTCACTTTTGTCAGTTGGGAAGCAGCCAGACTCCCACTTCCTTCGTCTACTTAACCTACACAAGCCACTAGACTGGCCTTGTTTGGTACAATCCAAAAAAAAGCCAAAATTAATAATTTATTAATATTTTAAATTTATCACAAATTTCAACAACTTTATTTCACATCCAACACAAATTCCAACCTTAAAATCAACTTTATTTCAAATCCTAGACACCTCACAATATTAAAATAAATTTCTTTCCTATCAACTCTATAAAATAAAATATTTTCTCCTTCTTCGTTTATTTTGGGATGGTGCCAAACAAGCCCTTAATATATTCAGCTATATGGGTAACTGCCCAACCCAACTCTATTCGGCAATAGATACTATATTGATTTTATTGATGCCTATACTCATTTCATTGGTTTTGATCTATTGTTCTTCAAATCTGAAATAGTCTGTTTTTCTTTCCTTTAAATCAATGATGTAGAACTTTCTTCAATCAAAAATTTTGAGTTTTCAATCTAATGGAGGGGGTGAGTTTCTAAAATTCAACCCTCATACTTCGAAGCTTTTGAATTCATCATTGTTCATTAGCACCGTACACTGATCTCAAAATGGACTAGCCAAATGAACTCAGACTCACACTCCTTGCTTATGCACTATTACCACCAACCCACTGGCTCTATTCTTCCATACGACAACCTTCCTAATTAACTGTTTGCCTTCCTCTAATATCAATTATAAAACACCATATAAACTCCTATATCACAAGGACCCGGATTATAAATTCATGAAAACCTTTGGATGCTTATTTTTTCTGTGGTTAAGTCCCTATGCCAAGAACAAACTCAGCATTCAATCAATACCATGCATCTTTCTAGGCTGTACAACAGAAAACATGCATGTACATATAAGGATACCTCCAATGGACGTGAATACATATCACGTTGTCATATTTGAAGAATCAAACTTTCCATCTATCTCTATATCCACAAATTCAAAACCACCTACTCCATCAAATTCCCCAACCATAATTATTACTGTACCATCATCTCCAATTCCAACAGATAATGCAATAATTGCCCCACAACCATAATCACACCCAGGTTCCCAATAACCTATTCCTGCCACTACTTATCCTAATGCAAACACCCATCCTATGGTTACAAGGTCCTAAACTGGATCCTTAAAACATAAAATTCCCCCAGCCACAAAGCACATACCTTGTCAATGCTTCACCATATCAGGTCCATCCCATGAAACTCCTACAATCTATTCTTGAGCTATCAAATGCTGGCGCCAAGCTATGGCTGAAGAATTCCAGGCCCTTTTATTAAATAAAACTTGGTCTCTAGTTCCTCATGAAGATGGTATGAATGTCATCACATGCAAATGGTTGTAAAGAGTCAAATACAAAACTAGACTTGTTGCCCAAGGTTTTGATCAGCAAGATGGAATGGATTATAGTGAAACTTTCAGCCCTCATATCAAACCTGTTACAAATCATGTTATCCTTACTATAGCTATCACGGAAGGCAGGAAAATTAAACAGCTTGATTTTGACAATGCTTTTCTCAATCTTGACTTACAAGAAACTATCTATGTCCCAATCACAAGGGTTTGTTGACACTCAGTATCCACACTACGTATGCTGCCAACATAAGGCTCTATAACTTAAAACAAACCCACGTGCATGGTTTCAAAAACTACCTTTTCTGCTTACCTTTAGGTTTACATCAAGTTAGTCAGATGCTTCACTCTTCATATACAGAACATCCAATCCAATTATGTTTATTCTCATTTATGGTGATGAAGTTATTCTTACTAGCAATGACTCCACAGTCATGGCTGACTTCTCTTATGGCCCCCATAAGAGTTATTCATTGGCTCATCCCAATCTGATACCATCTGATAACTCATATGGGGATTTTTCACTTTTTATTATAGACTCATGGTAAGATATCTCGGACACTTACCAATTAAAAAAACATATCCCAAGCTTCACATTGTCTTCCTCAAACTCATTAAATGCCTCCCTAACAATCTTTTTATTCTAGTTTGAAAGAAATCAAATGAAGTAGTTGAGTGGACTACTTTTTCTTTGGCGCAACTAGTAAGATTCCCAAAAAGAGTTATTCGATGGTCCATCCCAATCATCGGATAACTCTTTATGGAGATTTTTTGAAAAGAGATGTCTTGAGTAATAAAAGAAGCACTTTGATAAACAAAATTTATCTTTTTTTTATTTGATAAAATTTATTTTTACCAACTCCATTAAAGTATGAATTTTTGTTCTATTAGACAAAAAAATGTATATTTTACACTTCGTTCAAATAAGAGTTGTAAGTGTAGAGAATTCTTTTGTTTCTTAGTATGATCTTTATCATAGGATTGAGACAAACCATCTATAAAAAATCTGTATAAGTGTTATCCGATGATCCATCCCAATTTGAGCGGTCAATGTCAGCTCCACTCTTTTATTATTGTACCAAAGCCTCGTCGTCTTCCCAATCAAGCCCAAACCTTTTTTTATTTCTGACAAGATTGGGATAGACCATCGGATAACTCCTATAGGGATTTTTTTTCGGATGGACCATAACTCTTTTTGAATCCATCAAATAACTCATGGGGATAATTTAGGAAAAAAAATACAAAACTTGAAGCTGGACTTCAAGTCTTGCAGATATTTAATTCCATTACTCACGGAAATGAAAGTAAAAAAGAAAACTCAAAACCAGAACAAAGGATGGACCATTGCATAACTCTTGGGGATTTTTAAAAACAAAATCCCCATAATAATTCTTCGATGCTCCATCCCAATCAAAAACGTCCTCATAAGAGTTATCTAATGGTTCATCTCAAAAAAAATCCAAATAAGAGTTTTCCGATGGTCCATCTCAATCCGAAAGTTTAGCAAATTCAAGGAGGAACTGCAGATGTGATATCCAGGTACTAATTCTTATTTTG
Source organism: Apostasia shenzhenica (assembly GCA_002786265.1). Taxonomy (NCBI): domain Eukaryota; kingdom Viridiplantae; phylum Streptophyta; class Magnoliopsida; order Asparagales; family Orchidaceae; genus Apostasia; species Apostasia shenzhenica. The sequence continues at coordinate 2,127,849 of KZ451988.1, forward strand.
GATATCAAGTTTTATTTAAATTGAATTGCTTTTATAATTTATCGCAACTCGAGTTATGGAATAGAATTTATTAAATCTGAATTGAGTTTTTAATAAAGAGATTTGGACTTAAGTGTGGAGAATTTTGGACTTATTAATAAGGAGGTGAAATTATGGGGATTAAAATGCAATTGCTAGTTTTGGATAAGAACAGTGTAATTTATTTATTTCTCTGCTTGCCTTCTGGATTGCTTCAATGCTTCTCTGCCGTGCATTTGGAAGGGGAAGAGGACCAAAATATAATTGTGCCATTAGTTTGGATAAGAACAATGGTTAATTTCCTTCTTAAGCAAGCTTTGTGTCCCTGTTTCTGCTGTGAGCCTGATCTGCTGTGCCTGGGAGAAAGAAGGAAAGGGAAAGGAAGGCCAGGGAGAAGAAAAGCAGCAGCAGCCCTCCTTGTTACTGTAAGTGGGGAGAAGAAGAAGAAGAAGAAGAAAGAAAGAAAGAAAAGGAGAAGGAAGAAAAGAGAATAGCCAAAATCCTTCTTCCCTAAATTATTCAAATTATGGTACAAAAAAGGTAGATGAATCTTTTCCATTATGTTAATTATTCTTGTTAAATTTTGGGATTTTTGAATAATGATTGGTAAATTTTTATATATTTAGAAATTGTGGCTGTTATATTAAAGTTTAGTAATTTAACGGGTTGTTAATTGCATGAGTAATATTGGGAATGTTATTTATATTTATTTTGTTGAATTGGACTCTAAAGAAAATGTGAAATCTAAGGAATTTGGGTGATTGAGTATCTTGTTGTTTTAAAGGCGGAAATTCAAATTAAGGTAGGTTTCTCACAAGCAATCACACATGCCTAGCTCGAGCTTGAACTATATGATGTTGACGCGACGACGTCCAAGGCCCTTTTGGGGCTGATGGGGTGACGACTTCATAAAAATGGCTAATGATAGTCATTGAGAAAGAATCCTGATGATAATTGACGTGACGGCGTCTCGTAATGTAATTTGAAAAGGTTACTCACGGGGAGGTGACGATCTCCAAAATGGATAAGGTATTTGAGGTGATTGGTTGAGAAACTCAGGGCCCAAAGTGAAATAAATTGAATTGTTAAATTTATACGGTAATTACGGACTTGATAATTTCTTTGATTTGAGTTTGTTTATGAATATATATCAATTCTGTACAGTCTTTATGTATTGTTAATTTTGTTTGTTTATTCTATGGAATACTGTTTTATCTACTGAGTCTGTTCTAACGGACTCCTACCATGTTATGGCAGGTACATCACTTGGTGCACATGAAGAAGCAAAGGGGACAGTAAAGGAGGGCGAGGCCGAGTAGCATCTCAATTTGTTACTATTTTTAGTTTTGTGTAGAATAAAATGCAATGTACATAATGATACAGAAACTACAATATCTATGGATAGAAAAAAATAGTTTGTGATAGTTTAGTTTTGTGTGTAGAAGAATTTTGTAAGATGTGTTATATATATAGTAAGCGAAACTCAGTTTAATTTACTGTTTATATGACTTATTATTGTGGTTAAATAAATTTTAGTTTGTAGTTCATTTTCATCACACCTAATCAACTCCAATCTACCTTTGAATGTTTCCGCTGTGAGAGTTGGAGTGATTGGGGATGTGACAGCAGAGTTCTCTTCAAAAGTCCACTAGTTGGTAGTAAGAACCAGAACTTACTTTAGCTTACTAGAGTTCTTCAAAATGCTCCCCAATCGTGAGTGCAGCGATGGTCCATCTTGCTCCAGTATGACCAAATCAAATGTAGTGACACTACCCATCATCAAGTTTATTAACAATTATCTTACCAATCAAGCTTCAAATCCTTCCCATTAAAAGACATAGGACAATTACATCATTTTTGGGGCATCTCAATTCATACAACCACTATAAGGCATTCATCTTTCACAGTCAAGCAATATCAAAAGTATATTAGATCAAGTTGGTATGATAGGTTGCAAAAATTGTTCTTGTCACATGTTCGCCTCATTCAAACTATCAAAAAGTGCTAGAAAAGCACTACCAGACCCTATCGCATACCACAATATGGTTAGAGCCCTCCAATACTTGCTCCTCATTCTTTGTAAACAAAGTATACCAATTCAAGCAAACACCCACATACCATATGTCATGGCATTCCGATTCAACCTACTTCAAGTTTACATATACATGCCTATAGAGATGCAGACCGGGCAGGTTGCATCGATGATTGATAATCCACATATAGTTACTATATATTTCTTAGATCTAATGTTGTGTTTTGGACATCTAAGAAGTAACCTTTCGTTGCTCGTTCCAGAATAGAAGCTAAATACATAACAATTGCCAACACAGCAAGTGAAATACTATGAATCAGGTCACTTTTACAAAAAATAAGTTTTTTTGCGACTTATATTCTAACAATTTGGTGCGATAATATTAGCACTATTTATCATGACACAATTCTGGTACTACACACAATATTGAAGCATGCGGTAATTTATTACCACTTCATGTGAGAGCTAGTAGCAACAAATGCACTCAAGATGAGCCATGTTCCAATTGCAAATCAATTTCCAACACACTAATTAACCTCTTCCACCACTACACTTCTAACAATTCTCCAACAAACTCATCACTACATCAATAGCACCTCACTCGAGTGGTGTATTGTACACAACAAATGCTACGGCCCAGCAACCGGCTGACCAACAGAAAAGCCCAAGTCCACTATCTTAAGAATCTTCTAGTATTCTTATAGTCACCATTGATTTAAAACTGTTGCCTATAATTAGTCCATCCATGTGTAATTGATTCATGTATATCCATATCTATATCTATATCTATATCTATATCTATATATATAATAAATCATTACTATGCAGTGCCGTGAATTGAACCAGAAGCTCGCAATTCTTCTTCCTGATGTAAACCCTAGCACTAACAGGTCCTCCCGTAATGTCTCAAGTGAAAGACACTGATTTGACCATTTTGCCTTGCATATACAGGTAAACATGCTCAATGCCTAACAGCACATAGGTACAAAAATTTGAATTGTTTTGAGCTGATTAAAAGATAAATTGATTTTGTATAATCACGAGAAAAGAGTCTTTAGGTCAACTTTTGAATTTCGTTGAGTTATAAGGTTAATAAGTTGAACCAAATAAACTACCTACATATCTTACGTAGGTTATATTCGCCAATGAATAACCTACACGTCTTACAAACACTTAAAATAAACATAGTACATTTATAATTACCAATAAAAGTAGCAGATATGTACATGTGCCTATAGCAAACACAAGGCAGCATTAAGGGCATATTCAATTTTAGTCTATTAAAACTTCACATGCTGAAGCACGACACCCTACAAGACGAAATAAGCAAATTTAGTCATAAACCACCTCCATAAACCAGAAATGTGCTTGGGACTTGGATAAAATGAACTGAAATTTTTGAGATCTATGTGCAATAGGTCCCAAATTTGCAGGAACTAGAAGAAATTTACCCAAACCAAAAGCAAATTGAAAAGTCAATCAATTTCTAAGGCAAATGAATCATTATGGCACAATTCTGTAAGGGAGCAAACCTGAGGTAGACTGTCGAAGTAGATTTGGGCGTCGCTGTTGAGCCAATGCAAGGACAACAGCATCCTCCACCTGTAAGGCAATGTGAGTACGGTAAATACTAAGAATAATTGTTCATAGTAATAAAGTAAGCAAGAGTTTAAAAAGAGACCTCAATAGATATGTTGACCATGTTTTCAAGAGATTGATCTGGACTATACACATGTATAAAGAGAAAATTATAGTTTGGGACCCGTAAAGATTATTGAACAAAGCCAAATGAACAATCCCATCGAACAATTCCCAAGTCAAGGGAGCTAATCCAATAGAGATCCTAGTGAACATTTCTATGGCCAAACAAACAAGTGGCATCGTTTCACCCAACTAGGAGATAAAAAGTGGCTTAACAATCGGCCTCTTTTTGACCATCTCAAAAGGTGGAAAGTGGGGGAATGGAAATAAAGCTAGTGAAAATTTTTAATTTAATATCACACTTTTCTAAACCCCAACATTATAGAAGGGAAAGATCTACAAGAGAAAGAGACTTCTTGGCCTCTTGCCTGGACTCTCCCTCAGAAGTTCTCTACTTCTCTTAGAACAACGCTTCTCCCTGCTTACGACACCATCTCAACTATCTACAATCCAACGGAGAATATACTTCGTTTGGTTGGAGTATATTTTTGGGATATTTTAAATTTTTTTGAGATAGAGATAGAAAACTATTTTAATGTTATAATATGAAATAAAATTATTTAATTATTAAGTATTATATTGGATTCGAAACAAAGTTGATTTCTTTTTTTGAAGTATATGAAGGATGTGAAATAAAGTTAGTGTTTAATGTTGAGATTTGTGTATAATATGACATAATAAACTATGTAGAAACGACGCATTAGAAAAAAAACCATGATC
>KZ451988.1:2132329-2150461 GCA_002786265.1 Apostasia shenzhenica
AGTATTATATTGGATTCGAAACAAAGTTGATTTCTTTTTTTGAAGTATATGAAGGATGTGAAATAAAGTTAGTGTTTAATGTTGAGATTTGTGTATAATATGACATAAATATAAAATATTAATAAAAGTATTTTTAGAAAAGTTTAGTGATTCTTTTGTTCCAACCAAACGAGGCTAAACCAGCATAAAAACCAAACGACGCTCCACTCCTCGCTCGTCACCACCTCCGCTTCCACCTACTAGCTCTCTACACCGAACAATACCTTATATCTCGTGACGAATTATCCACATATGATTTGAACTTATTTTTAAATATTTAAAATTGATCTCCCCGCGATATTGAAGTTTTTTTATTTTTTGTGTGTTTCAAGTGCCTGACCAAGGCATTACCAAGGTTGCTCACTTTCAAAGGATCATTCAGTGAGATGCAAAACACAAAAAGTATTAGCTAACCAAGAGGCTTCACTATAAGTGATGCGGGATGGAAACAAATATAAATGCTCTGATAACAAAATTGATGCAAGGAAAACACGAATATAAATGCTATGACACCAAAGATAATGCGGGACACAACTCTTAGGTAGGAAAAAAAAAAGAATCTCAGTCTGGGCGTTGAAAAAAAGGACTTCTAGCCTTAAAGGTGCTAAAATAGCATAGTGTCACTATAGTATAATAAGGCCCTCTAGGAATATGCTGCGTAAAGGATATTTTGAACATGTGGTATTAACTAATATGCTAATCAATTCTTCTCTTTGGAAGGCTATCATTAATAGGTGTTGGCTTCACGTTCCCGTGGCTTCTTTAGGGAATGAAATCATTGAGGACTCTTTGAATTAGTATAGGGACTTCTTGAAGTGAAGTTTGATCGAAGAATAAATGACATGAAGGAAAGGAAGGTTGCGAGCCTACGATGTTGATAATGGAAGATCAGGTGGCGGTTAATGCTTTCGAGGGGAAATGCTAGCTAGGGTTCTCTCTCTCTCTCCTTCTCTCTCTTTCTTTCCAAAATGGGAAATAAATGATGACTAGGATTTCAAGAATTTTCACCTAAGATTCCCCAACCTTTTCCTTTCCAAGATATCGATCCATTCTAGAATCTCCTACACACACCACACCTTGAGTCGGACTACACACAAACACAAATTTTAATCATCATAAATTATCTCAAAAGTTACATTACATACTCTATATATAGAGGGGTTAATCCCAACTAAATGGGGAATATTAGTTAGAGTTTTCTCGCTCTTTTTTCCTGAAATGAGAAATAAATAGATAATTAAGGTTCCAAAAATTCCCACTTAAGGTTTTCCTACTCTTTCCTTCCCTTTCAAGATTTTGATCCCTTATGGAATGTCTCACACTAACACCATCTAAATTTAGATTGCACACAAACCCAAATTTCACTCATCATAGGCCATCTCAAATGTTTCATTACTAACTCTTTTTATAGAAGGGCTAACATCATCCTAAAACAAGATAACAAGCGTGGATATTTAAAATAAAAAAAGAATTTGATTTTTTTAGCATGTATCGATATCTTGAGTATAATACAACTGAATCAACAAAACAAGCTCAATTACCCAAAGAAATCGCATTCCTTGCAACACCAAGCCCCACTGACACTCAAACCCCTTCGTCCTTACGAACGTAGGAAATGGCCATATATCATCAGCCATCAAATTATCTGAATCCTATCTCTCTGATCGTCATTCAAAAACCATCTATGACAAGCACCCATTTTCACCCTTTTCTTCTTCACCAAACCAGCGAGTATTATGATGAATAAGACCAAGTAGAATGGTTTCAGTTCTTGATTTAAGCTACAAGCCAGTCTGAACCAAAAAGCACCAATAGAATGTTGATTTTGGATTACTAAATTTCCTCAAAATTTTATTTATATTGTATAGGATAATAGCTCCAGTACAAAGAAAAAAATCAATTTAGTAACCTTCAAGGCTGTAAGATCTCTCAAGCCTTGCTCCACACAAAGCATACTTTCGATGTTTCCTTCTCCAGCGATATCACTCAATTCACGTACAAGTCTACTTCTTCTAGACTTTTCATTTCCTACAGAAGAAACCAAAAAAAAGAAGTTTGAAAGCACCAAAACATAATCTGTAATGATAGTTTCAGTCTTCTGACAGCTGGTTTGGTGGCTTGCCTCCATTTGAAGATTCTTCCTTAGCCTTTTGACCAGCCGATATAACAACTTCAAGTGGAAGGGGGGCTAATGATGACCAGTACTCATATTTTGATGCTGAGATATCTGAACAGATACCTGCATAGTTATACATAATAATCAGATAAGTTGACAACCAATGTAACTAACTTGTAAGATCTATGACAGTTGCTTTGTCCAATAGAAGACGACATGAAACAATAAATAATCTAGCTCTATTGGTTTTTTTTTTTAAAGAAATCTAGCTCTGTTGGTTTGGGTAGAAATAAAATGTGCATCTCTGGTTCTATGACTTATAACTTATTTGACCATCAAATAACCATTACATAATTTCAATTTCATTATTCCTTAGTAGCACTACTACGAACACATTTGATCTAACTGTATAAGCTACAACTGTTACATGGCTGGCAAATTACGAACTTAGTGGGGCAAGTGAAAACGATGATTCAAGCAATGAACTTCTCAATTAAGGTTTAACTGTTAACACATATAGTCAAGATCCTTAACTATCAAACCTAATTCATGAACTTCAAATCACCTGTTGTAGTTGAGCTGCTCTTGCAATAAGATATTTTGTTATCTTCTTCAGAATATCATAAGGATTCAGGTACTAATGAAACTACTTTAGACAGATTCAGCTGTGTTAATTCATGAGCAATCACACTACAAATTTAAGTCCCTATGAATTTCCACCTCGATCAATGATAATTGCCATCAAATCACACTTTCATGTCATTGCCATGTTTGAGTCTTTACATGTCCAAAAAATCACAACTTCCAATTATTTCCGGGTCTTTCTAGAGGCATGTTTTGAAGTGAGATTAAAAAAGGATGATAGATTTCAAATAAACAATTTTAATGAGCAATCATCACAATAAAATGCAATAATTTCAAAATTATTTAAATGTAGAAGATTAAATCCAGCAAAATACATCGTTTCAAAATTGAACTTAAATTGAATATGTAAAAAATAAGAATTTATCAATTAGGGCCAAAACATTTGTTAAAATTAAATTTTAGATAAATTTGGAGTTCAAAATTAAATAGTAGCCCTCTCTCAATCAAACTTTTAATCTCTCAAAAAATATCCAAATGAATAATTGTGCTGAAGATTAATTTTAAATGTATTCAATTCGAACCACGAATGGAAGAGATGCTCAAGCACCTAGCTGAATGGTCCCGATTTGAGACCAAGGAGAGGACAACCAGTTGTTCCGTCACCTCTTTCAATTCGGGATAGAGGTCTTACATTAGGTAATAGCAGGCACAAGTAAGTGATCGAAGGGGACCATGGCAAACATACATGTGGCTAGGCAGTTTCAGACATGCATAGGCACATCATGCAGTCAGCACGATGATGGGGGCAGAGGCAATCAATGCACGAAACTAGGATTTGGGTTCTTATGGCAGACCAAACAGAAGTGGACACATGAGAGTCCAACGCAAACTAAGAGGGGGGTGCATGACTCAGGTACAAAGCTTTGTAGGGCATGAGTGCAAGCACGAATGCGGGGTCACAAGACTCACAACAAATGAAGTTGTTGACAGTGAGGGTTCGAGGGAACATTAGTCCAGCAGGTGCAAGAACTAAACAAACAAAGCGACCACCAATGGGCAACAAGGAATAAAATCTTTTTTTCATTCAGTAAGGGTAACTAGGTTTAAGGGATTCTCAAACAATTTCATATACCGATTCACACAACTTAAGTTGCATGCAACCCAAATTATTTTTATTCACCAATGTGGGCATATTACAATGCTGGACAGACCTTCATATAGAACCTCATTATATGAAAGTTAGAAATACAAACACTAATGTAGAAAATGAAAATACAAAATATCTCTAGAGTAAACATAGAAAAGAACAAATTTAAAATCAAACAAACCAGAATATGACAAGTAGTCAATCTTCCAAAATCAATTTACAATTTTTAATCAAATCCAATCAGCCCAAAAGGTAGTTCTTTGAATCAACCACTAAAATATCTCTCATGATCTCCCATCAATCAAATAAAAGCATTGCGATCTCATCTTGACTATCAAATGTAACAACTGCTTAGAATGAAGATGGTGCTAAATGGTGTACCCACCATGTTGGACACCACAATTTTACTTATAGCAACAATAACATGCTAACAGGAACCCATTTTTTTATTATTGGTTCTTCATAAACACATTCTCAAGCTGACGATGTCCTTCACATTCGAAGTTGTTTGAGGTTGAAACATATAATTTGTAATTGTATATCTTATTTCAATACAACATATAAAAACAAGAGATTTGTCCATCCACACACGCACATATACATAAATATATATATATATATATATGTACATAGATATGTCGACAGGGAGAGAGAGAGAGAGAGAGAGGATAGAGGAAAAAGAGAACTTGAAATGATGATAGGGAACATAAACATGTGATGTCACTTTAGGTAAACTGATTTTAAAAGGAACATCTTTATATAGAACTTTACTAGCATCCTAGACCTTCTCTTTCTTGCATCAAATTTTACCTTCTGCATCTTAATTCCAGAATATAACACTGTTAGAAACATGGACAAGATAGAAGCTTTGTTTTCGCTGCAGTGATCTAGCCCAATATGAAGTTAGAGCTTGTGACTCCATAGGCAGTACTGCTAGGATTACATGGGACCAGCAAGACAAGGGAGAGGATGTAGAAAAAAGGAAAAATGACTGCAGCAAAATTCTCATCGATAAACACATCTAAAGCTACCAAGGAATAACCTAAACTTGCATGCATGTGTGTATGAATATATACTAGATAAAATTAACGCATTTATTTACATTTATTTTTAATATTTTATTTTTTGCATTCATTTCAATTGACCGATTCATATGGCAGTTAATATAGCCACGGAGTTGGCTAAGATCTAACTAAGCCCCATTTCAGATGCCCCCCATTTTCGTCAGGCCACTTTTCCTTTAAACAAAATTTCTACTTTCTCTTTCCCCAAAAAAAAATAATTTTCATCTCAGAACTTAACCCCAAAATTCTGAAAGCTTAACACAGCCCTAAAGTTGAGACTACGCTAAGCTCAATCCAAATAGCATTTAGGTCGACTACTACTAGGCAAAATGCAAGTTGTATGAAAATAATAGATGCATAATAATATTATGATTAACAGAACTTGATGAACAATATAATTACCATGCCGAACAGCTAGACCCCAATAGCGAGCAAGCCAACACCGCTTCAGCACAACCTCCTCCTACATTTTAGAACTTTAGAACAATGAAGAGATATGTAAATGAAAGATCGACAATTCTAAAAAAGACACAAGAAAAAAAGGATTGACAGGTAAACCATCTCTTCTTCAGTCAAAATCATTCTTTGTGTCATGTTGCGAAGAGCCTTGACTTCAGATTCAGTTTCTCTAAGTTTTTCAACTGTCTCAGCAGCCTTATCTCTGACAGACTACTTCATGATAATAAAGGAAAAAATAAAGACGATGAGCAAATGCCAGCATAGCTGCAATTTAGCATACTCAACAATTGTAGATGAAAATAAAATCAAGTTGCAAAAATCACCGTTGCTAGCTGCTGAAGAGCTTCAACTTCTGTATCACTTCCACCTTTCGATTGATTAGCTTCTTTAAGAATGGCCTAAGTCAATGGATTTTCATAGAAGAAATTGCCAAATAAGTAGGATAGATAGCACATGACATTATGCACAGAAATCAATGTTTTGTTTCAAAATAAGAACATTCAAGTCAAGTAAACAGGCTTTTATCAGTAATAAAAAATTAGTAGAAATGGAAAAGAACAGAGCCCACATATGACATGGAACATGAACAATATGGCAGCATTCATCCAATGAAACAATAATTAGATGCTCATATATTTTCTTATGTGGTATGTACATGAAATAATGTGAAACATGGCCAATATACCACCATATTGCAGATAAGTAGTAACTGGCCAATTTCGAAACACAACATTGACTTAAGCTGATATACTAACTCATGTGATAAATCACAATTTTATGGAAAATGTCCAATATACTGTTTATCCTTTCTTAGTAACATGGCCAATATAACAATTTTCTCCCCTTCATATTTGTCTAAACAATATGAAACAATAAGAAACATTGCCACCAACCGTATAGCCTGCTAAATTTCTTATGTCATGTATGTTTTAGTACGCTGGTACGTTGCCCACGATACTAAAATAATATACCAGTATCAAGTAACTATACCAGTAAAACATGTTGCAAGTTTTTTTTATCAGATATTTTCATATGTCAATAATTAGGAGCCTCAAATATTTTCAAAACACCAAGTAGTGATAGGCAAAGTTCATGCCCATTATAGGTAAAAATTCCTAAACAAACTAAAAATATTTCTTTCTAATCTCTATACTTTGTTTAATAAATGTGATATAGAATATGCTAACTTTAAGTCTAAGTTGGATTTTCTATCACAAAACACACTATGTATTTCTCCATTTTATCTATCCTACTTGAATTATGCAAATGACATAATTATTTATTTCATTGTCATTTTGTATAAGTAATCCAAGGTATCTAAAGCCCTTACTCTTCTCGATAATTTGATCATCAATTATCATATCACCAATACAAGAACTTCTTTCTTGACTAAATGTGTATTCCATATATTCAATTTTTTATCTACTAAGACGAAAAGTTTTAAACTCTGAAGCAATTCTTCATAACTCGAATTTCACCTTAACCTCCCATCTCTAGTCTTTTTTTTTGAAATTCCCTCCCATCTCTAGTCTTATCAACAAGGAGTATCATCTACAAAAATTATACACAAAAGCACCTTATTTTAAATGTATCTAGTCAGAACCTTTATAACTAAAGCAAAAAGATATAGACTTAAAATAGGGACTTGATATAATCTAATTGTAATAGAAAAATCCTTAATCAAACTCTATTATGTCCGAAAACAAGTAATAGCTTTTTTATATATACCTATAATAACTTGAATACAAGCAATACAAATATTTTTCCTTTATAAGACTTTCCAAAACACTTCTCTTAAGACTTTATTATAAGTTTTTTAAATCGATAAAAATCAAATGCAGATTTTCCTTTGTCTCCTTAAATCTCTTAATAAATGAATAGCCATTACTTATTAAATTACTAAATTAACAAATGAAATAATTAAAAATCAATTTTAGTATAAAAGAAAAACACTATTGTAGGCACGATTTGAGTTACCATTTTGCTTAATCTGCCAACTTTGGTTGAGTCCATCCATGTTAAATATAACAAGCAAAACTAGAAACAGTAATTGTCATGCAAATGATGCATATGATCTTAGACTACACAAAGGAATTAGGCTCACATAGTGGGTCTTGCTTAGGTAAGGACTACTTGACTCAAATGACCTGCTTGTGCAAACTACAAAGCAAAGTATTTAATTACTCAGAGCACTCTAAGATGTAATATTGTGAAGTTAAAGTCGAGTGATGATATGGGCTCCAGAGCAAGGCCCCATTAGATCTTCAAGCTCTTGAACTAATTTGCATCAGTGTTGTGGAAGAAGACACACTCTGAGGTTAGAATCAACCCAATTCACTTGCTCCTCCATCCAAACTTGAAAGGATTGAACGAGAGATCTCATGGTGTGAGATGAGCAATTAATACTTAAGGATCATGTTAGGGTGGTGGTCTAAGCAGAAGACGGGAGGCTAGTAGATTGTGCAGACAATGTCCAGTTGGGGTGCATGATTTGTAAATTATATGAATATGCAGAACAGGTGAAACAATGCAAAATGAGGAAAGGCCTACGTACTGTCAAGAAGCAACCCAAAAGTAGGCCAGACAAGGGGGTGGTTGTTTATCACTAACCAAATATGGTGTAGCAACCCATCTCCATAAATATTGACCACTTTAACCCAATGGGTCACACAGTTTTAAAATGCATTTACAGGAGTAAGAATATATTTTCACATATGCATAGCAACTCTCATATGATTTACTGATGTAGGATTTGTGCAAGAAAGTCACATAATTTGGACTCAACATTCTCATTAAGGTTTGCCACCATCGTCTAAGAAATATGCGCAGTGGTTTAGATATCATATATAATAACCTACCTCCGTAAATATTATCTGCATAGCCCATGGGCTGCACTATTTTTAGAACACACCTACAAGGTGTATTACCATATATAATTAGCATTTTTCTCGATACTTGTTCATACGGGACTAAATCCCATACTTATCCATGTGGCATTTGCCTAAAAATAATTGCATACACCTCGCTCTTTCTAGACTCTGCATCCTTATCGATGTTTGCCATACAATGGTCTTCAGAGGTGCATGGGCACACCCATCATGGTCTCCAAAGATCAATAAGAGTGGCTCTGATACCATACGTAACAACCTGTTTCTGTAAATATTTTTTGCTTTAACCCAATAGGTCATATGATTTTAAAACACATTTATAAGCTCATTTGGTAAGAATATATTTTAGGAATATTTGTAAGTTCTTCTCAGATATAGAAAAAAATAATTTTAATATTATAATGTGGAATAAAATTATTTATTATTGAAAAATGTGTTGGATGCGAAATAAAGTTAATCTGGTTTATTGAAATATGTATAGGAATGTAAAAAAAAAAATATTTTTTAAAGTTAAAATTTGTGCAGGATGTAAAATGAAGTTAATTTTAAATATTTAAATTTACATATGATGTGAAATAAATATAAAATATTAATAAAATATTTTTCAAAGAATTTAAGGTTTTTAAAGCCCCAACCAAACGAGGCTATAGGATAAGGGTGTGCCCCCATATATAACCAAAATGCCTTTTGTACTTTAATAATATGAGATTTGCCAAAGAATGTCACGTACTCTCCAAGTGCAAGTAGTTTGTATCATCACTGACATGTCTATTTCACCAAGCCTCTCTCTGAGATAGTGCCCAAATCATTACACCTTTCATGCGGATCGAAACTTACCCGACAAGAATTTTGCTACTTGACTGTTACAATTACTATTATTCATTTCATAGAAATCTATCTTAAAGAAATAACATGTTTTATATTAGCTATCAGCCCACTACAACCATCTTCATTCCAATCTTGAAGACAATTTGCAAAAATAAACAATCAAGCTCAGCATAGGTAGAGCTAACACTTAGAAAAGCAATTAGCTCCAATAATTTCAAGAAGATTAGTTTTATTTATCATGACTTTGATGATCATTTAAAGAAGATAAGATGAAGTAAGGATGTTCAGGGTTGCTTGATCATGTGCACTCAACCTATTCAAGCCACTATATGTAACAGTTAGAAGATACTGTAACTGCATAAAGAGAGGATGAAGGAAGACTACTAATGGCTTAGAAAATGGCCATTCAACATAATCTTGAATACTTAAGCTCATGGAGAGCATTGTTATACATGGAGTTGAATGGAGAAAAGAAATTCAAGTAGCCAACTATTTAGTTTTGGAATAAGGTTTCATTGGTTGTTGTTATTATTGTTTTGGGCATTTGAAGATTATAAGCTTAAAAGATGATCGTGGAATAGCAAATTTGAATATTAGGAATTTCCGATCAATGTGGTTTCTTTTTTAATCAAACATAAGAATTGTGCTATGAAACCCATTTCAAGTGTTATAAAGATTTAAAAATGTAATGCATGATCATGCCTAACACAAGAAAAGGGCTACATAGCATCCTTAAGGTCGCACATATAATCACTACTACTTAGAAAGTATACATTATTCACACATTTGGGTCAGTCATGCCAATAGATGGTCATACAGTTACCTCTCTCTGGCGAAATGCTGCCTCCTTCCTGTAAAGGATAGCTTAGAGTCATATTTCAATCGTCGAATGTGTAAAACAAAAACTCAAAGACCAACAACCTGCTCAATAGTCGGGCTTCCAAAGAGACCCCTTCCCCAAGAACAGCAATCTGTTCATTAAATTTTTTTCAACAAGAACAAATAAACATGAGAAAATTAAGGAATTAAAATCAATGCAATAGAACAAGTAAAATATTTGTATCAAGCAATTAAACAAAACATAAACTGTAACATGATTCACTATCTACGATTAGGGATTGGCAAAACTAGTTGTTACTTAAAACTCACTCAAAACAAGTTCAAATATTGATTTAAATCAAGAAATAAAATCAAGCAATGTGAGTCAATTTCGAACCACATCTATGAATTAAAAAAAACTGTAACAATATTGACTTTGAGTTGAGTCGAGCATACTAAATAATAAAATGAAAAGTACAATGGACTGTAGAATTCACAAGTTTATGTCTATCCTTTCTGTTATTGGCGTTAAAGCCACAAAACATCTTTTTCCTCTGAACACTTGAACTCCTTGTCCAAACATCAAGTATCCTCTTCCTTGTCACTCTCTCTCCTATTTCGACATGCTTAACAAAAAGGTTTAGACCATAATCGAAACCAAACAAGAGAGTGGACCGAATCTTTTCTGCCTCTAGTGGAACCAATTTCATAAGAACTGGTCTCAAACATGAATTAAAATCATTTACAAACCAATGACCACCCTACACAAGATGAATCCACACAAGATGTAATAATTGCTCCCTAATGTTAAATTATTAAAACTTTACTTGTTTAATTGTCTTCATGCATAAAATTTATCTTAATATGCAAAAATGACAATATTAGTTAGCTGTGCTATTATGGTTATCAACCGAAAATTTGGCTAAGTCTAAAAACTAATAGCATTCATTACGAAAGCTCATATAATAAAATAGAATTAAAGAGTACTTCTTTTGGTAATTTTATTTCTATAATAGTTAAATATAAAGATGAACCTTTTGTAACACAATGCTAAGACTGCATTTGACATGCTTTTTGAGACAACAATCTCAATATTTTTGAAAGTTGTTCGACAAGTGATGTATCAAGTTTTTATTCTTTAGGATTTTGATTTTTTTGACATTTTTATTGAATTCAAATAAGAGGATATTCTTCTATCAAAATAGAAATAAAGGGATATTCCTCATTACATATAATGTCTTTAAGTAAATAGTACCTCAAAATCTAAAAGATATTTACTTGTGTTCACTCATCTTACACCCCCTCTTCAGCATTCACCTTGTCTTATCTTGTTCATCTATTCACTACACTTGCCAGCCTGCGCTCCTGTGAACAGCTCGCCGGCCCACGCTCCTGTGAACAGCTCGCTAACTCTAGTACAACGTGTTCGCATTGTCGCTCGCCCACAACGCCGACGACGCGCACACACCGGCTCCATCCGACATGATCACACCCGCAAACTCAAGTGCTCAAGCTATCCATCCATTCTTCTTCTAGCTCTCAAGATTCAATCATAAGGAAAAAAGAGAGAGTTATTGTTCTTTCATTGTAATATTTTGTTCTTTTCTTTTTGCTTTCATATTGCATGTGAAGAGAACCTTCAAATAAAAGTTGGAGAAAGCGAGTGAGTGTGCCTTCACTTAAAAGTGAGGAGGCCCTCTAATAAGTTGATAGAGGAGAATCTGTGCACGGACTTCTCCGCCTAAACTAAGGAGTGTGTTATAGTGAGATTATTTCGATCGAGGTGGGGATGGATTAGGCTAATGTTTGAGCCGAAACACATTATATCGTGTGCTCATTATGGATGTAACTTTCTTTTCTTGCTTGCACTCATATTTGCTTTCGCTTGTATTATCTTTTTTGATATTTGTATTTTTTTATTTATTACACTATCTATATTAAGTAAATTAAATCTTAAATTTTTAATTTCGTCTATTCACGCCCCTCTCCTAGACGTCATACTTAATCCTATAAATGACACATAAGGAAAACTATAAACACATATTGCCTGCAGAGCTATCTGTTATTACTACATCTAGTTCTAAGCAAGTAAAACACATTAATCAAAACAAGTTTAGGTGAAAAGGCACTTGTTTCTCCAGCTCCCTCGTTCGGACCTCAGCTTCCTCACGTCTCTCTTCTACAAGTCGAAGCTAGAAGGAAGAAAGTAATCCTTTTAACAAAATACTCATCCAATGAAAGTAATAATCATTTATTATAAAATAAAAATGTACCTTTTTGAGCATAGCTTCATTCTCTTCTTGCAACATATCAAGCTATAGGTAGAAATATTAAGACAAACTTTCTACAAAGACATTTGTTACTCTAGTCCAAAGAGCTAAGTGAGCGTAAGGGTACATGGTATAGTACCTCGTCTTGAAGTGCAGAAGCTTGACGTTGAATTCCATTTCCCTTAGCCTCCAAATGTCCAATGTCACCTGGAAACCTATAAAAGATGAGAAGGTCGTCACATCTCATCTGAAACTCTTCCATCAAGACAAAGACAAAAGCAATTTGAATCTCTCAATTGTCCCTTAATGTAATATAAGAGATTGTCATGTATCAAAAATACAAACCCAACATTTAATTTATTTTTCTTTAATTAAAACATTTATGGGACCATACATAGGCCAACAAAATCCATAAATGTATTATCAACGTAGCGCTAAGGCACTAAGACATTCAGGGCGATTACAATGACCAGTCTTGACAGCAATGAGGAGAGTTCATGCCAAGCAACCTCACATTTTCTCCATTATAAAGCTTTACTTATGCTCAACATGCTTTGAGATCTGTTAATTTTGAGTCGTTTCAATTATTTAATGTTGATCTAATGAGTTCTAAAGTTATAGTGAGCATTCTAAATTCTACACAGCTTCCTACTTATATTATTCCTAAGAAGATAGTGGATAATTAGACCACATGTGCTACTGACAACAGCATATAGTATTAGTTGGTCAAATAGAAGGATTGGCCATATTTATATTGTTAATGGATTGCGCTAAAGGAGCATCAGAAATATGCACCAGATCTGTTAGATGACTACCAGTATAACATACCAAAGTCATGTTCTTTCAAGCCCCTGAGAGTTGATGCAATACCGAGATGTCAGAGCAATGGTGACAATGTAAAGTGCCTTGGCAATTATGAGGCACTTGCCACGCAAAAATATAATATGCTAAACTGTTCCATTTTAATGCCCTAATATATGTACGTATGCACTTTCCAAAGTCCATATCTATCAATCTCCAAATTAATTGGCTAGTTCTGCTAGTTGCGTTGTCGTTTGAAAATTTTTAAAAAGGCTTGGACAGTTGGCGCCTGCAAGACGTAACGAGCTTGGGCTTGCTTGCCAAATTAAGGATTTGGCGTGGTCATAGGCCTGAGATAATAAGATCAAAGCCTTACTGACCAAGGCACGCACCAAGACTTACCCACATAATGTCCAAGATCAGCTACAGATTTGGAGAAGGAGAAGGTTCACAATGTGTACACATGTACACCCTAGCCAAAGTATACATGAGAAAAAATATATATAAAGGCAAAATTCTGTTAGTTTTTGGGAGTTTTGGGGGATGTTAAGGGTATTTTAGATGTATTGTATTCTTACAAATAATACAGATGTAACCCCAATTTAGGGGCAGCTGCCTTTGAATAAAAAACTGCTTCTTTGTGTTCATGTTTGAATTCTTTTTGTGGATGCGTTCTCCATCTGTTATTTGAACAACTAAGTTTTAATTTGTCAATGATTTACCCCGCTATTCGCAGCTTCCCACTTGTGAGAATCGTTTCATACAGTACAGTTTTACTTGTGAATTTTGATCATTTGGTAGTTAGTTATCTTTTATTGATGAGTTTTCTCTTGTACGCCTTCTACTTTATGTTTATTTCTCTTCAATTGAAGCATTCAGCAAGTTCTTCAATACACACACTTGTATTCCTCATTAATTAATTAACTTGATTAATTGTTGTTCTCTTTATCCAAATGATAAGATCGAGGTTGTTTTGTATTATTTCCTGAATCTTTCCTAAGATTTATTCTTGAGTTTTTCTATGTTTATTTGCCTAGAATTGTATTTTATTCTGTATTAGGCTATGCAGGAAGGAGCGAATCAAGTGTATTACAGTTTCTCACCGAAAGGGGGTTGATTTGACATAAAACAAAGCACTTTATATAAGCATTGGGTACTAAGGTCTCTAGCAGCTTGATACGATAGAATAGGATCAAAACAGGGCAATGAGTAGATGCATTCACTCATACTCTTATTCAAGTGTTTTTGGTATCTTTATTAAAATCAGAAGCTAAATATCTTTGAAATCTAAAATAGTTCTCTTAAAAATCTGAAACCGGATCTCCTTACAATCTAAATCAGTTCTCTTCAAAAATGTGAAATTAAATTCTAACTTTAAAATTTTTTAAAAATGTCCTTCAAGGTTAGATTTAAAAAATGTACCATTTTAGATTTTCATCAAAGCTTCTGTACCATCTTACAGAAGATCAGCATATCACATTAGACAGTTGAAATCAAAATACGTAAGACTTGCTTCTTTTATCTGCACCCCTTCCATAACAATCGCTACTAAAATACTGTACATTTTATCATAACTAGCCATCTCAGGTAGGCTCATTCAAATATACTTGAACTCATTGTCCCGTCTCAGGATTCAAAGCAAAACAAAGGCCTCCAGCACTTCCAACAATTATGGCAAATTTGTGCACCACAGATATGAAAAAGTTTCAGACATGTAAAACAAGAATACAAGAACCAATCAAAATCTTTTCTTGTAACAGTAAAACATTAAAAGCAAAAGAACATGCCAATTTAATTTTTAGTCCAGCAAGCAGGATGTGAGAAACATACCATTTTGTTGTAATAAAACAAGCTAACCTTTTTTTTGAATGCTTGCTGTTAGCCATATCTGCCAAAGAAATAGGTGGAGTCACCAGTGCTCTACTTTGGGGCACAAGTGTTGGAGGCACAGGAGGTGTTACATGTGTAACTGATACAGGCAGCCTTCCAGCAGATGTTGAACGGACAACTGAAGTATGCTCTACAAAATTCCGACCTAACTAATATAAATGGAAAAGCAAATATTAGCGAATTGGATGTCACATATATGCAAATGAACACTTCCCCTAAATAATATTAGCAAGACCACATGTTGCATATGTCATTTCTTTGGAGTACTAGTCAGCTTTACGCAGCAAAGCAATGAAGTAAGTCACACGGTCCATACTTGAGCATTCCACCACCAAAATCACGATGCACTACCAAATTACAACAAATGAATTCCCAATATATGAAAAAAATGTTATGAGTCATAAATTACCGCAGCATTTCCAGGTTATTGATTTTAAATGTTAATCTACTCTGGACAAATTCCAACCAACGATATACCCGACAATCGAGATTTGTTGTTATCCAATAGGCCCAAAACAAGTTTACCCATCAATTCTGAGAACCAGAAGAATGCTAATTTCCCTTCTATTCAAAATGTATAAATTTCCTTCTTGCACCTTGCGAGACAGCTTTTCAGTAAACCTCTGCAGAACCAAGTTCATGTGAAAACAGTTCCATGCTCACACTACGAAGAAGCCAATTCCAACAAAACTCTATAGTCACCGTCTCTAGAACTTTCCCAGAATCACTCGAGCGAACATCTCAAACTAACACAAATCATTCATATTCCCGCATCAGTGAAGGGAAACCAACATTAAATTGTGTAAATGCACTGGAGTTATTAAATTCGCTTACAAAGTACGACAACGGACATAACATGTATATCCATGTCATGATTACCAGATCTAAGAGCGAACACATAAACGGAACTGAGATTTGCATATATAAGATAGTCAACAAACTACATAACATAAAAATAAAACGGATCAACAGGATGAAGTGTAAAAAAGAGGAACAAACTCGATATTTTAACACGAATCAGATTATCATTTAAAAAAGTTAAACCGATAACTATGAATGTATAAAACAAAGAAAGAACCTCTGTATTACCGCAGGAGAACGCGATCTGTTCCCCCTCCCAAGCAGTGACGCACCAGTGGCGCCACCGCTGCTAGCTCCAGGTGGCCTCGCTGCAACGCCGATCCGAAACTCCGCTGCTACGGCGGGGAACTCGTCGTCCACGTCACTGTCCTCCTCACCTGCAGAACTCTGCGATGCCATTACCTGCGCAAGCCTCGCTGCCGCCGCCTTGGCCGCCACATTCTGAGCCCTCTTCACCATCGACATTCCTCCACCGCCGGCCGCTGTTAGCAGCGCCGATCGGTGCTCCCCCGGCGACATCCCTGGCGAAGACGAATCCGTACTGCTCGATCCCCCGCTTCTCTGCCGTGCATGCATCGGGCTTGCTCCTCTTCCCCACTCTCTCTCTCACTGTCTCTGCTCTCCCTCTCTCTATGTGATAGAGAAGAGAACGAGAACCGTCCGATAGAAGTGAGTGGATAGGATCGGCGACCGGAAGACTAGAGGTGAACTGGTGGAGAAGAACGACGTTGAAGACGGAGTGTAGACGGCGCCGAGCATTTCGAGTGCTGCGCCAGTGTCAGTGGACTGCCACTGTCAGCATACAAATAAAATTAAGTCACATAATAAAATAAATTAGTTATATAATATTAATTTTTTATTACATAACACTAATTTTATGATACATAAAACTATATAATATTAAAATCTTATTATTTAGAACTATGTAGCACTAATTTCTTGCTACATAGTACTAATTTTTACTGTATAGTACTGATTTTTTGTTACGTAAAATTACATAATATTGACGTCTTATTATTTGAAACTACGTAGCACCAATTTCTTGCTATATAGTACTGTCTTTTGCTACGTAGCACTAAACTTTTACTACGTAGGATTACATAATATTAACGTCGGACTACATAATATTAACATCGGACTACATAATATTAACGTCTTGTTGTCTGAAACTATATAGCACTAACTACTTGCTACATAGTACTGACTTCTTATTACATAAAGCTACGTAATATTATATAAATAACAAGACATTAATATTATGTAGTCCTACGTAGCAAAAAATCAGTACTACGTAGGAAAAATCAGTACTATGTAGCAAGAAATTAGTGCTACGTAGCTCCAAATAACAAGACATCAATATCATGTAATCTTACGTAGCAAAAAATCAGTGCTATATAATATCTGAAGCAGCCCATCGTGCGACATAGCTTAATTTTATTTGTGTCTGAACAGATGACGTGGTACACATTGTGCACATAAAAATTTCTCCAGTGGAACGGTGGGAAGTAAATAAAAAGGAATTAAATGGGATTAGTTTCCAAAGGATTATACAAAAATATAAAAAATATTTATATAAATTTCACATTAATAATTTAAAAATTTTATATTAATAATTTAGATATAATAATTTTTATTCAAACAAGTTCAATAATTATATAATCCTAAAATTAAAAAAATCTAAATATATAATGTTAATTTAAAATAAATTATTAGTATTAAATTTGGGCGAGACAAGATGAGTAGGGTAGGGCTAGTCGGAATAGAAAAAGAAGCAAATATAAAATAAATACGAAGTAATATTTAAAAGAAAAAAAGGTAGATATAAATTTTATTTAACTAGACACAAATATGCTCCATTGTTATCCCTAATTATTAATTTACATATATATTTTTTAATTCAAAACAATATGTATTATAATATGTATTATTAAGTATTATTAATATTATAATAAATTTTATTATTATATTGTATGATAATATTCATAAATTTCTATATTAATAGATAACAAAAGGCTAATGTTAATTACTCATACTGCTATTTGTATATAAATTAATTGTTAACTAAATAAATAAATCTTATTTTATTAGATTCATCAATAAATAGCTAACTAATATAATAAACATCAATTGTTGAATTAAACAATCAATTAACTCAACTAATTCAATGCTAATTATTATATTTTACTGTCAATTAAATTGTTTAATGATTTATTGTATTCAAAATTTGCTCATAATAAAGTAAATTGTGTTAAAAGATGTTAAATTTTGAGCTAAAAATATGCTTGGGGTAAAATTTAGGGATTTTACATACAGGACATGAAATTTATACAAAATTATGCATTTCACCATCAATTCATAAATATTA
>KZ451988.1:2150471-2202865 GCA_002786265.1 Apostasia shenzhenica
AATAAAAAAAAATCACAAATAAATTTAATTATATTTATTTTAATTTTCTCCAGATGAATGAGCCATAAATTTCTTGCACTTACATGATGGTCTAAAATTTTATAGCAAATGCATCTTTGAAGTTGACTTTTCGACTTGATGCTTCTTTTATCAGCAATCTTGATCAACTTCATTTCTTTATCTTCTTGGCTCGATTTCATCAATCTTGAGTCAAAATTATCTCGACGATCATCCTTCTTGATCCTGAAAAGCTTAAGTACAATATATACTAATATTTTTAAAAAATAATTAACGTGTTTGTTTTCATCAAAATCGATAAGAGTTCAACAATTATAAGATATTACAATCTAAGAACAAAACTAAAAGAAATTAAAAAATCAAATAAAAATTTCTACAAGGTAACAAACGTTTTCTCCTCTCAAAAAAACATGAAAACAATTGAAAAGGACTTAATTTTAACGAATGAAAACCTAAAATCAATATCAAGAAAAATAAGAGATTAAATTATAATTTTTATTAAAAGAATTAGACCGTAAAATTAAGACAAAGAGGGTGTTTGGTTCAATTTTATCTTAATATATATAACCTAAAATCAAGACTAAGAAAAATCAATGAATTAATTATAAATTTTTAAAACCTAAAATCAAGATTAAAAAAAATTGGATAACCAAATTATGAATTTTTAATATTTAAAACTAAGACTAAGAGAAATCAGGAAACTAAATTGTCATTGTTTGTATTAGGACATACGATTAAGATTAAGAGAAATCAATATACTAAATTATAATTTCTTAAGACTTAAGATTAAGGCCCTACTTGGTTGGAGGCCAGGCCATGGCCAAAATGGCCTCCAACCATTTTATTAAAAAAAATAATAGTAAAAAATTAAGTATAATGTGTTAAAAAATTATGTAAAATGTAATATAAAGTGAATTTTTTATATTAATATTTATGTATTGAGAATGAAAAATAAATTTTTTTTTAATAAAATAGTGGAAGGCTATTTTGGTCATGATCATGGCCGAAATGACTGCCAACCAGCAGGGCCTAAGACTCAAAGAATTTGGGTGTCCAAATTATAATTGTAGTTATGAGGATTTAAGATCATGATTATGAAAAGTTGAAGTACTTAATTGTAATTTTTTAGGATATAAAATAAAAGTAAGATAAGTCAAGAGGGACCAAATCATCACCCCGATTACTTCCCATCTTCTTTAGTCCTAGGTCGTTACAAGCCTACTAGCTTTTGCCTGATTCATTCTCGAACCATATCGTACTATGGGACATCAACTATGATATTATATTTTAATATCCTATGATCCAACTGTAGAGGTATATTTGCATTAACTTCTAGAAACCACGTGACTTCAGTACTTTCAGAAAGTCACTCATCCCAGTATTACTTCAGCTCAAACACATTTAACTACAAAATTTCTCATCATTATCCTCACGATTTTACCTCAAAAATATCTCTACCATTTAGGGTCATATTATTTAGTCATATAGCTTAGGAAATTCTCTCTCATTCTGATGTGGGACAATTCAATCCCCTCAACTAAGAAGGTTGCCAAAAGCCACCTCTTGTCTGGGTGATTTCAATTCAATCATATAGACATCACCCTGACAATCATCTGATCAGTACCACTACCTTGAAAAGCCTACATGACAGCACGCTACCTACTCCTAGCAACTTTTTGCTCATGAGTTGTTGATCACAAGTTAACAGAACTACAAGTCCATGCCGTATCTCCGCAATGGTCTTATAGCCATGAATAGATGGTCAACCCAAAGCCCAAGAGATGAGATCAGAACCAACAAGATCATTGATTTAAACTAATCCATACTTTAATTCTAAAACTTTTTTGATCTACTGGTATTACATCTAAGAATCAAAATAAGAAGAAAGAAAAAACATCATTCACATGAAAAGTTTACATGGATAAAGGTATACTACAAGTTTCCCTCCTTGGCATGAACGAAGAATGCGGCCTTTTCCATACCTTTCTCCATTGCTGTTGTCTCCATACCATGCTCTTAATGAGTATCACTAAACCAAATATCTAAGAGCAAATAGGTCGGATATAACGGTTGAAAATGACTATTCAGTCAAAAGGCTGCCAACCTCAACCGTGTTTGTAGTTCTTTTCCTTGAGATAATAACATAATCTGCCATGGATCATCAAACAACATAAAGAGTTCATGCTGCATGTTTCGTCCTCTTCTTCCTTATTTTGTATCCTACTATACTAGTGTGAGGACGTGTAATTCATTCCGATGGAAGCCAACTTTCACTGTATCTGTAATTCCACGGCTTGAAATAATAACATATTCATTGCGCTGTGGAAGTAAGCTAATGTCATCAAATAACATAAATTCTGTGTTACCTACAATGCTCTTCCTCTTTCTTACTATCGAATCTTATAATATTCGTGAGAGTGTCATTTGATCTAAAGGAGGCAACCTTTGTTGTATCTCTTTCTCTCTCTCCCTATAATTTACAGATTATAGCAATAGTATGCACCGTGGATTGAATAACATAATCAACCTATGCTTTTTATTGCCTTCTTCCTTCCTCCACTTAAATGTTGTTTTTGATACTCCAGAGAAAATTCAAGTTCACCAATAATCTCCACAAGAACAGTCTCCATCCTTAAACCTGTGAAATCTACATGAATCCCTAACAACTATCTCTCTCTCCACAATTCTTGACATAAACTTGAAAGCAGTATGACAATCCCCACATATCCTCAGGTTTTTAAACACCTTGATAGGTTTTCCAGGTGAAGTAGCCAAAATACCGAATACAACAGCAAGCTTCTCGCTGTGATGTTGAAGACTCTTCTCCTTCTGCTCCTCCTCCACATCATGAAGCACAAACTTAGTGTCTGGCACATACCCTTGTTCCCTCATCTTAATCTGAATCTTCTCCAGCATATTACAAATCTCCTTTGTCAGTGGATGGTTATTATCTCCTACCAAAAACACATGAACCTTTCTCTTTACCTCAATCCAGCTTGATCCAGCCTTTTTAACAACCCCTCTCCCATTCATCTTCTTCCTAATCTCCTCAACCTCACCCCACATACCTTCAGAGGCATAGATATTCGCCAATGTAACATAAGTTGCAGGGTTTTCAGGCTCTATCTCAAACAAGGCATCTGCTGCCATTTTTGCCATGTTGAGGTTTCTATGTATTCGACAGCCACCAAGAAGTGAAGACCACAAGAACTTATCAGGCTTGAATGGCATCCCACCAATCATCTCTTCTATTTCTTCAAACCTCCCTGCTCGGCTGAGAAGATCAACAACACAATTGTAGTGGTCAGAGGTGTGATCAAGTCCAAATTTCTCCTTTATTGAATGAAAGAATTCAAGACCTTGATCAACAAATCCTGCATGAACGCATGCAGAAAGAACTCCAATGAAAATGATGTGATCTGGCTTTATGCCTGATCCAAGAAAAAGCTCGAAGTGCCACAGAGCTTCTTTGGGGTGGCCATTCTGAGCTAAACCAGATATCACTGAAGTCCATGAGATCATGTCAGGATTGGGCATCCTTTGAAAGAGGATTCTTACTTTCTCAATGTTCCCACATTTGGAGTACATGTGAAGAACAGAAGTAGCAGCAAACGAAAATGGGTCATACCCAACTCTTACCATGTAGCCATGGATTTGCCTTCCGAGTTCTTCGGCTGCGAGCTCTGAGCAAGCGCCCAACACGTAGGCGAATGTGAAGTCGTTTGGTCGAACACCCATTCTCAGCATTTCAGAAAAGAGCTCTAGCCCCTCCGTTTTCCTCCCACCTTCGAAGTACCTTCCGATCATCGCCGTCCAAGAAACAACATCACGATCGGAAGTCTTATCAAACACTTGTCGGGCATTAACGATGGCGCCACACTTCGAGTACACATCTGAGAGAGCGCTCCAAACGACGGCGTCAGAGTCCAGACCGGCTCTGATTATGTGTCCGTGAATCTCTCTCCCGTGCTGGAGGCTTGATGTAGCTGTGGCTGCCGCTAGAGCGCTGGAAGCAGTGAACTTGTCGGAGCGGGTTTTGTTGGAGGTTAGTTCTCGATGCATTCGGCGATAGAGATCGAGCGCCTCGAAGGGACGGTGGTGGCGGGTGTAGCCGGAAATCATGGTGCTCCAGGAGAAATGGTCCCTTTCATGGATCTCATCGAAGATAATCTGAGCCTCAGCAAGGTCGCCAGCAGCGGTATAGCCGGCTATAATGGTGTTAAACGAGCAGGTATCTGGGTGGGCCATTTCGTCGAACGCCTTACGAGCCTCAGGGAGGCTGCAGCATTTGCAGTAAAGATAGATAAGACGATTGAAGAGAGACGTGGGCGGAACGGAGAGGGAAGACGAGATGAGGGAGTGGAGGCGGCGGGCATCTTCAATGGATCTTAGGCGCAGGCAATGGTCGAAAGCTTCATGAAAGCGCCGCTGGCTGCAGAGAGCATCGATAGGGCCCGCCGACGAGCTGTCAACGGTGACTCCGCGAAGGAAGGAAGGAGGCCGGCGAGAATGACGGGGGAATGAAGCCGCAGCATCAAGGAATCCGGCGAGGGAGCAAAGGAAGCGGATTCGTGCTACTCGGCCTGCGCCCATGGCGGCTGGACGGCCGGAGCCACCTTATCTTGAATTTTCAAATCAAATTATAATCATACGAGCTCAATTTAAATTTTGAATTTATTGGAGCTAAATAAAAATTTTTATGTAATAAATAAAAATATATATTTAAAGTAATATAATTACTATAATTAATAATATTTTAAAAATTTTAAAAAATATATACACACTTATATATAACTTAATCATTCTAAAAATATTTTTATTAGTTATAAAAAAAATATATATATATATATATATCAATTATTTTAAATATAATACATTTAATTAAAATATATGATTTATAGCGATTAGATCCTTCTAATTTGAACTTACATCTAACTAAATTTCTCTAAGTTTTAAATTAATTAAATTGATCCTCAAATTTGTGAATTATGCAAATAAGTCCTTCAATATTAACAAAAAACTTAGTAAAGAATATGTTCTTTAATTACTAAATTAGATTGAACATTATTTTCATCTAAAATATTAATATAATTTTTTAAAATAATCAAACTAATCCATTAATTAAAGAAATGTTATTCATTGGGTCCTTTAAATGGACTTATTTGCGTAATATCTTAAATTAAAGGACCGACTTAATTAATTTTAGAATTAGAAAGATTTAATTGTACGTAAACTTAAACTAAAAGAACACAAGTGTTATTAAACTTAAATTGTAATATTTAGAAATAAAAATTTAGAAATATCAAGTTGAATTTAAATTGTATTGACCTTACTTTAAGTGCACCAACTTCATAAGAAAATCGAACTAAATTCAAGTCAGACTAAGTTTAAACAAGCTCGAGCAGATTTCAAATTTTGAGCAAAATTTGTAGCCCTCCACTTGAACTTATATTTTGAATTTAACATGATATATAGGATTATTTAATTTTTGAATTAAGCAAAATGACTCACTAATTTAAGTAAAATTATAAATTAATCATTTTTAAGACAGACATTAATTTTATAACAAAAATCTATAAAAATATTTACTGAGCAAGGAGAACTGTTAAACAACTGTCACTGTTAAAATAGTTATAAATACAATTACATATTTGCTATAGAAGTAGTATTTATTATCATCAAAGGACTTATCTGCACTTTTATTTTAAACGGCGGACGAATCTACTTAAATTGAGAACTAAAGAAACCTATATTTGCATGAAGGCAAATAAGAGGCATCTTGATGTTATTTACCTAAATTAATGCTGCAGCCTGATGATCTACCATTTAAAGCCATTTATCATAAATAGATTTCATGCATAAACATCATAATGCATTTGAAAAAAAAATTCTAAATGATACTAAGTGTTCGTTTAATTTGAGTTTTTCCTTAGCTCAATACAAATATTAACTTTAAAAATCAAATTTATTTCTTATCTAATACAAATACTAATATTAGAATTAATTTTATTTCATATTTTAACACTTTTCAATGTTAAATTAATTTTTTTACAATTAAATTTATAAAATAATTTTATTTTATTTTTATTATTAATTTAATACTCGAATCAAACGAATGCTTAAGAAATTCAAGTAAATATTCTATTCTATCCATAAGATGTGGAATTAGATTAATTGATAGTTATATTATTGTATTTTTTATTATTTTTTATTATTATTTTTATTTTATTTTTCTTAGATCTTATATTTCTTCACTTGAAGAAAAGTGAGAAGGGAACTACCAAACTACCATATGCTCTTGGTCTGTCACAATATTGATATAAAAAGCATTAAAACAAAAAATTTTTATAATATTTTAAATGATGTCATGAAAAATCCAAAGAAATTTTGAAATAGGCAATGCAAATCTTGAGAAAATTTAAGCCATTGATCCACATTATGTTAATAAATTCATCAATATTTTCTTAATAACTTTACAATAAGCTAATAATGAAATAAAGAATGTGTATCCAAAGTTAGTGGAACTAGTCTAAAGATTGTTATATATAAGTCTGTACATTCAGTTTAATTAATTGATTTGGTGATAAAACTAAAATTAAAAATTAGATTTGGTATTAAATTTTAAAAAACTAAACCAACTAAATAAATATCGATTTGATTTAGTTAAAACTATATTTTTTTTATTTAATTTTTTATCTAAAAATTTTCTAAATCTTCTTGTAATGAAGTTAAATATTGCTATACAAATATCTAGACAATAGACTTAAATATAAAAGTAATTTAGCAAAAAAGATAATTTAACTAATGAGAAATTCACTTTGATTCTCATTAATAGTCTATAAAAATTGTACAAATATATAAAATAACTCAATCGCATCACTGTAATTGACTTAATAAAAAAGACAATAAGAGTTTAATAGTAATTGCATTATCAACTTCACAGTATAATCAAAATTATATTCACATGTAGGGCTATTTAACAATCAATTATTTCGATCGATTTGGCTTTCAAACATGTGAAACTGAAGCCAAACTGATTAACCATGATACTCAAAATATCAAACAATCACCAAATCGTTAAATTCTAAACCAAATCAAATTACTAAATTTAAATAGTTCAGTTTAATTGTTTGATTTAAACTATTATTTGCACACGCCTATTATGATAGCATGCATGATCAATGTAGTTGCTAGACATATAATTATGCGTCGAAGGATGCATTCATAACCCTTATTATTCTAAGAAGATGCCTTGAAAACTCAATAGGCATGTGGAGTCAATTTACATTTTCAGAGGTTTTCTTTGTTTAATTTCAAAGACTCTATGATCATATAATAATAGTTTGCATGCAAATTCAATAAATATTTCATGAATAATTTCATATAATGATGTTTTAAGCAATTTTTGCACTAGTTTTGCGATTAATTTGATATCATTTTGCACTAATAAACATTTATAATTATCGAAAAACTTATCTACATAATATGTAATGACATTTAGGCGTGTCTAACTCAACATGTGTTTGTCTTAATTAATATGTTTTTGATATCACTTTTTTTAAAAGGTATTTATATGTATTTATCACACAAAATTAACTTATTACCTGCACATTCTTGTTACAAAAAAATAATCATTTTATAGTGTTTTTTTATTGCAAGTTGCATGCTTTTAAATGATAAACCTAGTATAAACTTAAATGAAAGATGAAAATAATAAAAAAAATAAGATTACAATGGCTGCCAGCTCAAAATATTCAAGCACATTCAATGTTGAATCAATGACCTATGGCCTTGTTTGGTTGGAGGATGAATTTGGGTAAGGAAAGAGAAAATAATTTATTTTATAGAATTGATGGGAAAGAAAATTATTTTAATATTGGGAGGTGTGTAAGATGTGAAATAAAGTTGATTTTAAGGTTGGAATTTGTGTTGGATGTGAAATAAAGTTATTAAAATTTATAATAAATTTAAAATATTATTAAGATATTTTTTTGTCTTATTTTGGGCTCATGCCAAACAAGGCCATAGAATTGAAAAGGGGAGAGAGACCGTCGTAGTTTATTGTAAACTTTTTAGCTGGATAAGTGCACGAATGAACGCTCTCTCAATGAAAAAAGAGGAGGCATTCCTACTCTGCATAAATAAAATTACGACTTTAAAATATCGAGATGTAATTTCAGGATAAAAACATGCATGAGACTGATGTATGACAAGCAAAGCGAATAGTACTTTAACATATGGGGGCTGGATCATATTGTAAAGATATTTTAAATATCGTGTTTGGCTTCAATTTATATTCAGGAAAATGATATAACTTAGGTCTCATTTGTTTTGAAGTTAAAAATTAACCTAATTTAACTTTAATGTGACGTATCACATTACACGTCAAATTTAATATTAAAAATTAACTTTATTTCACGTACTATATATATTACTAAAATAATAACTAACTTTATATCACATTCCTCACATATCTCAACATAATGATTAACTTTATATCACATCCCTCATATATCTCAACATAATAAGTAATATTATTTTACATCATTCATAATTTTCAAAAAAAAAATCTCTATTTAAATTTAATTTTAATCTTATTAAATTTAATCTTACAAATAAATAGATCCTTACTATTTTATTTATTTATTTATTTATTTATTTTGTTTTGTTTTAACACTGATTAGGCACTTATATTATGCATGGAGATCTATAGGCTTTTCTTTTTCCTTGGGATTTTCAGTCTCAACCTACCCTCATTCAGCTACCAATTGTAACATCCTCTTTTAATTGACTGTTTCTCACATTGAGAATCTCCTATGATTTTTTTTTCATTTTCAAAATATTCCACAAAAAATTGAATGTTTTTGATTTTCTTTATATATATATATGTATTATTTTATAAAATCAAGCTATAAATCAAAATATTAGGTTAAAATAATGGTCTAACCAAACTGTGGGATCAAATAATTCTTATCTCCAATATTCTAACATCATGTTCATCAATTCTCTTATAATGTAAAAAATGCTTTAAGTAACGATAATAATGTTAGCATCACTCCAGATAGATTTTTTCAAATATTTTTAACACTGGAGCAGGAGATCACCAAACATAAGGCGCAAAGAACATTCTACAAGCTATTATTATGTTTCCTTCATTTCAAGCAATAAATAGAATGACTAAAGATGATGAAAGAGTTCGGATCATCATTCTTCCACATATGTAAGCTTCCCAACTCTTCGACATTGTAGCTGATCGATTCCATTGTTTGACTTTTGAAGGCCAACGAAGCCTTTTATGCGTCCACTTTTTGTAATTATTTCATACACAATGAAACCACGGACTTTAATATAATGTCATGATTTTTGTTTTGACATTCGAGTTTCAAGTAAAATACCTTTCTATCGTTTGTTCTATCACTTTCACCCTTTTCCAATTTTTAACCATATATAATGATAACAACTAGACTTTTTATCTTATTAGATAAAATCAACTATAATAATAATAATAAATTAAGTCTTTATCTCAATAGGTTAGGTTAGCTATATAAATCTTTTATTTTTATTGTACTCTTTCAAATAATAAATTTTCATTTAGCTTCAAATATATAAAATCATTCGTTATACTTTTTTACCATGTCATTTTTAGTTTTCTTATTCCTCTTTTTATATGAATAAGATCTAATAATCTAACATTTTTTACTAAAATTTTTTATCAGCCTACGATTTATATGTTCAAACTATCTAAGCTGACTACCTCAAATTTTATCTTCAATTGAAGCCACTTCAACCTTCTCATGGATGTGCTCATTTTTCATTTTATCCTTTCGTGTATACCCACTGATCTACCTTAGCATTCTCATTTCTGCAATACTTATTTTATTTATATAATTTTACTTTATAAACCAACATTCAGCATCATACAGCATTGCTAGCATTTTAATTATTTTATAAAATTTATCTTTAAGTTTGAGTAAATTTTTTCTATCACATAATATGTCAGATGCATTTCTCTACTTTATCTATTCATAATTTTTTATTTTTATTACACTCTATTAAATAATAATTCCTCATTTAGTTCTAAATATATAAGATCACTTATTATAATTTTTATCATATCTTTTTTGCCCTTTTTCTTATTTTATATGGATAAGATTTAATAATTTAATTTTTCTTATTGAAATTTTTATTAATCTATGATTTATATGCCCAAATCATTTATGCTGATTCTCGCTGAGCTAGCTTTCGCATATAAATGAATCTAAGTTGAATAGTGATATTTTTGCTGCTATTCATTGAATTACGTTGAATTCAAGTGGAGTACAAGCATTTAGAGTACGATTCTTTACATAATAAGTTATTTTAACCTCACACAAGCAATTGTGTGAGTATTCAATTAGTTTTTATTGTATTTGAAGAGAATATATGCAATTTGACTTTAATTTTATCTATACGAAAGTTTTTTAACATAATACTCTGATTACACACCTAATGTTTACTATATTGATGTATTTCAGTCAAAAAATGATATGTGGCGATCTATTAGAGACATTTGATTGCGTTTTAATATAATACCTATAATTATACATTTATTTATTAGTATATCGATAAATTTTAAGAGAATAGACTCTTTTACAGTTTGATTTATGACATAGAATACCTACATATTCATATTAGCATTTTTATTTATACAATACTTATTTTATTTATATATTTTGCATTATAAGCCTGGTTTTAGCTTCAGAAAATATCGTTGGTCTTATGTTTTTATTCGGCACCACAAAAGATCACTTTCATCAAGTAAATGAAAGTCTAGTAAGATATAAAAAAAATTAAATCAGAATGTCTCCATCTGAGTGCAAAATCTAGCCATGCCCAATGGCTTGGACCAAAATGGGTCCAGTGTGATGGGCCTGATGGGTCCTAATCAAGCTAGCCAGTAGCCATTGCTGCACCCACACCAGGTCTGATGAACCCAGGTGGACCACATGAGGCCAGTCTACCAGGCAATGGGAGTTAATGAGGCAAAATAATAATAATAATAATAATAATAATAATAATAATAAAATAAAAATAAAATAAAAAATATGAAAGTTTTCAGCAACTTTGCATCATTGTGAGCAGTGATCAGCCCATAACCCCATGTCTTTAATTATTTTTTTAATTTGTTTTATTAGCCCATTCCTCATCCCCAGTGTTTATTTTTTTTAAATATTGCAATTATTATATTTATTTTATTATCATTATAATATATATATATATATATATATCTTGCATTTCTAAATATTACTTCAAATATAATAAAATAAAATAAAATTAAAATAAAATTATCATTCTAAAAAAGAATAGAATACCAATTTCTTTGTTTACTTAAATAGAATAGAATATAAACTAAAAAGTGAATAAAAAAAAGAACTAAAATACTTATAAATTTAATTTAATAAAATTTTATGTTATTAATTATTATTAAATTTAATTTAGTCTTGAAAATATTTTATTCATATTTTAAAAATTTTAAATTTATTTTGAGATGCAGATATCTTGAAAATAGAATTAATAATTAGTTACGTTAAAAATTATACATAATATGAAATAAAAATAATATTAAATAATTTTTTTACATTAAAATATAATATATTATTATTGTTTTAATATATAAATTGAATCAAGTGTGGTTTTTCTAAAAATAGTTTGAATAAATTTTCTAAAAATAGATTTTATAGTATTTATCAAATTTAGTAATTTTTATATAAATATGAAAAATTAATTTGGCATCTACTGGTTCTGAGCAGGCATGTGGACTAAAAATAATCTGATAAAATTTAAAAATTGATTAAATTTTGATGAAAATTTTATAAAATGCCTTCTCAATTTAGAGCAGAAATCATTCATGGCCCCTGCCCGCTGCCTCTTCGTTACACAGAGCCGACAAGAGCACAGGAGGAGAGAGAGAGAGAGAGAGGGGAAATCGAGTGAGAATGAATTTAATTTCGAGAAAAACAAGGCATGGCTCAAGCTCAGCTCGCTAATCTACAGATTGATTAAAGCTCGGATTGTGACTTAAATTTTTCAAATTTGAGCCGGCTCTACTCAAGTAGTTTTCGATTTCATTCTGGTTGGAATTCATCGATGAATTAAAAGTTATTTAAAATAAAAGGTGAAGCAGTTTTCATTGACTCAAACTTGACTCGATAAAAGTAAGTTATAAGTATGGCTCGTGGAGAGGCGGAATAAACTCGACTCGAGTACGATTTGAATTAAATATCAATCTAAATTTCATCGATTGTCGATTTTCGCGGCGAACTCTTGGGGGAGAGAAATCTTCATTGACCCTTATTCCAACTTTTATCTATATAAAGGTAGGACAGGGGCTGTTGCAGACCTGCCATCAGAAGAGTTATTGCAAGACTTCTGCTGCTAAATTTTTCCTCAGTCTCTCCTCTCTCAACTCTCTCTCTCTCTCAGTTCCTGACCTCTTTTATATCCTCTGAACCCCAACGTTCAAAAGCCATGAACAGAAGGATGACCAGCTCCTCCACCTCCTTCCACCTCTACCCAGAGCCCTTCACTGAGGCCAGATCAAGCAGAAGAAGCTCCACCAGCAATGCTGATAGTTTCATGGAGAGAAGCAGGTGGAAGAAGAAGAAGAAGAAGAAACCCATTGATGAGAAGAAGAAGAAGAAGAAGAAGGGCAAGAAGAAGCAAATGGAAGAGGAGGAGCCTCCTGCTGGTTATATCCATGTGAGGGCCAAGAGGGGCCAAGCCACTGACAGCCATAGCCTTGCAGAAAGGGTAATCTAGTTACATATTGATCCATTCATTATTCAATTTCACTTCAATCTGATCATCTTTTTACTTCTCTTATCTCAGGTTAGAAGGGAGAAGATCAGTGAGAAGATGAAAGTGCTACAAGGTCTTGTTCCTGGCTGTGATAAGGTGCAGCTTTGATAACTAAGAACACACACAAAAAATATATATATATATATATCTCTTTAAAGATGTTGAACGCATAATTGATGACTGCACTGTTTGCATTTTGTTGTATATGTTTAAGAGTTTACAAAAAAGGAAACTGAGATAAGAGTAATCTTTTGTTTTAGGTTGTAGGGAAGGCATCAGTGCTTGATGAGATAATAAATTATGTTCAGTCTCTCCAGAATCAAGTTGAGGTGATTTCTTGTTTCATTAAAGGCTGTAAGCATCTATAATTTTTTTTTTTTTTTTTTTTTTTACCAACAGTTGTTTTACCCTGTTGTCAAACTCTAGTTTTTGTCCATGAAGCTAGCTTGTTTCAGCCCTATGCTCTTTAACTTCTCTGTGGACTATGGCCATCCAGTCACACAAATAGAGGTGAGAATTTGTAATAATGCAGTTAATTTGTATAGTAAAGTGATGAACTTTTTGTGTGAAGCAGTACATTGAGGGGGTAGACAGTGTGCCAAATGAGCAACAGCCATTTCTGTCCTCTTTCTTCAACAATGAATCTATGGGGAATTCTGCTTCACTTCTGCAGGGGCAGCTGCCTATTTCTTTCTCTCAGGTAAGAGAGTGAGAGAGACTGTAGAGAGGGATAGAGATAGAGGGAGATTATTAGGCTGACAAAAGGCATGGATTTCAGGAAAATGGCAGCATTCTGATGCAAATGAGTGATCAGAAACAGGGAATTTTGAACCACTTGAACAGTGCTCAACAACTTCTGCTCCTTTCAGACCTGATGAACAAAGAAGTACATAAAAAGATCATGTTAATTTGCTCAAAGAAATGATCTTGTATGTGAGTTTGTTCTTATTTGCTGCAGATCTTGGATGGATGCTGATGAAGAAGAAAGAAGATGGCAGGGAGCATTGCAAAAGATACATGCTTTTATATATATATATATATATATATAAATGCATCAACACCTAGGGATAGTTCAAATATGTTCACCAGAAGATGTATGGATATTCTAAGTATTGTTTGATGACTGTGTATTGCTTCAAAGATTCCTTTTATGGACATATCATGAGTAAGAGAGAGAGAGAGAGAGGTGTTTTAGAATCTCTTTAAAAAATTAAAAAAAAAAACATTCTACTGCAAAAATTCAGCTTCTACTGACCAGAAGGACTTTGCATTGTTAAATGAAAAACAAAAAAATTAAGAATACAGATTGAGGACAACCATCAATTGACAAAGATACCGAATATAAAGTTAGCTAATATGCCAAATTATGAAGTCATAATTTCTGAAAGCTGGGATTTTCATTACATTACACTAATACAACAGTACAAAAAGTACAAAGACTAATCAACATTCCCATTTAGAATATTGAAAAAATCCACAGGGAGGGGTATAACCTTTCGCTTAGAAAAAATTGCCTAATGTAACATAGTGCGTAAAAAAGTCGACCACACTTATGCTCCTGAAACCAACAGGGCAAAATAATGAGCTGAAGTTGAGACTGAAGACGGCTATTTAGGTAAAATATAAACGCGCTAACTAGATAGAATTTCAGTTTCAATACCAAGTTAGCAAACAGCTGCAAGCTAGAATAACAGAATTAATATGATCAACTTTATCCAGTTCAATCACAAGCAGTCTCATATTACAACAAACTACTTCATATAAGGTTCTGTAAAACAATTCCTTACTGTAGATAAAAAAAAAAACTTACAAACAGATGACTCAACAGCAGTTGAACATTATAATTCAAACAGCAATCCAACTATTACCCAGAAAACATGGCCTCTACACTGATCAACCATGTTCTGACTAAGCAGCAGCAAGAAGGCCAACATCTTTCTCACTAAAGAAATTAGCCACAATGGTGCCAACATCGTCCAGACCAACTCCGATGCACAGAGGATTTTGAGGGGTTTCACCAAGTTCATCCGGCATCATATTATGATTCATAACTCGCACATTGGGTCCTTGCCTACATTTGCCCATGCACTTGCAGCCTACTACAGCTCCTTCGATACCAATCTTCTTCTCAAACTCCTGCAGAAGTTCCATTGCACCAGACTTCTTGCACTTTCCTCCCACGCACACCTCAATCTTATCCAAAGGCGTTGGAACTACACTTGCATAGCTGCTGATGCTATTGTTCAAACAGAAGGCTTGATCAAGCTCAAGCGCACCGTGAAACTGTTCAATCTTCTCCTCATATTTGGATTCGGCACCTGGTAGCTCTTCGTTGCCTTTGGGCTTGGTTTCAGGGAGATGGATGGTTTCAGTTTGAAATAATGCAGCATGAGACTGCTCAATATTCTTGATAGCTTCACATTCAGCAGTTGGTGGTTCTTCATTGCATTCGGGTAGCTGCGGAAGAATTGGCGGTCCCTCAAGCTTGTCCTGGACATTGTCCGTTCTAATTCGACTCAAGTCAAATGTTTCGTCACAGTCACTGTCAGAGGATTCAGAAGAGGAACTGGAGGAAGACTCTTCCTCAGCACATGCCATTTTTGCAGCCTTCTTACTTTCCTTCTCTTGTTTTTTCTTTTTCTTCAACTCTTTCTCATTAGCATTCAGCTCTTTAAGCTGAGCAAGGAGTTGTTCTGCAGCTTCCTGCTTTGTAAGACGATTCTAAAATGTAAAGAAACTCAACTGGGAAAGACAATTTAAGTGTGTATATATCAGCTAACAACTAAAAAAACATAATATATTATTTTACAAATTTCGACAGGACCCAGAGAACCTTCAAAAGTCACATACCCCAAATTCTTAAGATTAGAAAATTACAATTCTAAATTGAATTCATAAAACGCACAGGACCAACATAACATGTAGCTAGCTAAACGTTATGACAAATCCAAAATTGTTGGACACGAGAACTTCATAATACTTGAAACAGAAATAGGAAAAATGCATCCATATAATATCTGAAAATCTCATAATTAAAGCTAGGAAAAAAATAACATTGGCAAACATTACAACAACAACAATACCAATCAAGCTTTTATTCTACTAGATGAGGTCAGCTACATAAATCCTTTGTTTTTGTTGCATTTTATTAAACAACAGCTACTCATTTAACTCTAAGTATATAAGATCATTCAATGTAATTTCTTATCACATCTTTTTTGGTCTTCTTTTTCCTTTTTTTATATGAACAAGGTCCAATAACTTAACACTTCCTACTTGAGTTTCAATCAACCTACAATTATATCCAAATTATCTAAGCAGATTCTTTTTTAGCTTATTTTCAATTAAAACTACTCTAATTTTTTTACGAACATAGTCATTTCTCATCTCATCTTATCTTTTTATGTATACTCACATCAAATTTAATATCCTCATTTTTATTAAACATAAATTAATCATATTTTTTTTCATAGATCAACACTTAACATCATATAATATTGCTAGTCTTACTACTATCCTATAAAATCTACCTTTAAGTATAAGAGATTTTTTTTATCACACAAAATATTAAATGCATTCCTCCATTTAATCCAGGCTGCTTGGATTCTAGTAATAATATCACTATTTATTTTATCGTCATTTTGTATAATTGATTTGAGTCATCTAAACAATTTACTCTTTCTCATAACTTGATCACCGATAGTCACCTTCCCAACACAGGTGTATTTATCTTGACTAAATTTGCACTATGTATTCAATTTTAGATCTATTAAGAAGAAAACCTTATGATTCTAAAGTATTCCTCCAAAGCTTGAGTTTCATTTTAGCTTTGCCTCTATTTTTATCAATAAAAAGAATACCATTTACAAAAAGCATACATATAACATCCTGTGATCTAAATGTAGAGATATTATCCAACTTACCTTTAAAGAGCTACATGATTTGAATGCTTCTGGAAAGTCACTTATCCCAGTACTAATCTGACTCAAGTACACTTAACTACAAAGTTCCTCATTATTAGCCTCACAGTTTTTACCCTAAAAAATAGTACTACTATTTGTGACCATTCTATTTACTTATATAGCTCAAGAACTCTCCTTCCTTTTTCAATATGGTGTGATTCGTTCTTGTGCACCTCTCACCACTCATTATTAAACCTAGAAGTCAACCTAGAGCCGCACTTTATTCTAGTAATTCCCTTCTTATGGGATATCATCCGACGATCACTACCAGTCCTCTTTGGACACGGGTTGTCAAAGTCCCACGAGCTTCTGCCTAGTTCATCCTCGAACTACATCACATCGTACTGTAGAAGATCGGCTTTGAATTTTTTCACCCTAAATTTCTCCATTGTTTAAACAAATAAGTGACTTTTATGGTGGATCTACCTGACATAAAACCAAACTCCTTATGTGATACTCTAATATCATGAAGTAATCTATGCGCAATTACCCTCCCCAAAAATTTAAAATGTGGCTTATTAATTAATTCCTTTATAGTTGACACAATATTACACATTATTATTATTGTTATAAATAAGTATATATGTACTCTTTCTTCATTCATTTGTCATCCTTTTAATTTTTAAAATCATATTAAAGAACTTAATGAGCCAAAAAACTCTTTTATCTCCACACATTTCATAATATTTTAGATTTAAACTATAATAATGTTTACATCAAAAACCAGTGATACTTGAGTAGGTGAACGATGCATGTCCTTTACAAGTTAAACTTTGAAGAAAACGACCACAAGAACAAAATAAAGTTCCCAAAAGCACACAATTAGAACAATGATTCTCTGATCAAAAGAGATTCTTACATGCACAACACATATTTACTGTTGGTGCATAACAAACAAAAAAATGACACCTAATAGATGAAAAATGGAGCGTGACGCTGACATTATCTACGCACAAAGTGTAAAGGTGTTACATAATATGATCTTCCTTTATTGCGGCAGCGTACCCTGATTTTCTAAGGATCAATCTAGCCATATGATTTGATTGTATACGCAAGGCCAACAATCATATATCAAAACAAAATGCCTATGCTATGCAACGTTGTGAACTTTTATAATCTAATAGTATATGAATTTTAAATGGCATGTGCAACACATGAAAGATGTTCATAAGTTTCTACATGTATGCAAACACATATATGCGCATGCATGCATGTATAATTACGTGCACACACCTTGTGTGTCCACATAGGAAAACTGGACAGTTACATAGAAGATGGAATGTCTTTGAAAATGCCATAAATGCATATGTACATGTATACATATGTATGTCTATACATCTTCATACACAAATAAATGTATATATACATACAAACTTAGGTGTCAGGAAATTGGTTAGTGTATAGAACAAACAGAATATTGTATTGTTATACGATTCAATTGTATAAGACCCCTACCATTTTATACCAATGACAAGATTTGTGTAACACAACATTGCAAGATCATATGATCTAAACGTATAGAAGTACGAAATGGCCTATGCAAAACATGAAGGAAGCTCAATAGCATCTACCTATTAATCATACAGAAATGCGAAGTATTTGCATTCTATGTTTGGATGAGATATTTTATATTGTTATACGATTAGATCATATGTATGTACACATGCACGTTATGTAGATTGATTAAGCAAATCATTATCTAATCCATTTTCAAGCGCTTGCATGTACATTTGCATGCATGTATAAATATGAAACAAAGGTACACATAGCAGATAAAAGCTTATCAACATATACATAGGGCAAATATTACATAGGTTTCCAAGATTATAAGGGGGTTATCAAATAGGTCCACGATTTTTAAAAAGTATCATTTAGGTCCCTTAGAATTGATAATATTTTCAAATTGATCCCTAACCTTAACTTTAACATTTCGCACAAATCCTTTTTAACTATGTCCATCAAACATCCGTTACCATTGGACTAATAAAATGAGTTTCAATATTTCTGTACTTTTAAAATTACTAAAATAACTCTAACAGAGAGGGAGAGAGGATAAAATGATTTTTTTTATTCATATTTGATGGTGCTTTTAATGGATATACCTATTTAATATTATCCTCCAATCTTAAGGACTCAAATGATATTTTTGAAAATCTTGAACCCATTTGATATTACCGCCTAACCTCAGGGACCTACATGACTACATACATACATACATACATACATACAACATACATACATACAACATACATACATACATAATAGAGAGTACCATATGTGTTCCTCATTAAAGCTCTTTGAAGAAACTTGTTCGTACTTTCATATAATCCACAAAATCTCATCCCTCACACTGAAATTACCAAAAATAGTTTCGAATTCCTATTGGATATTATCATAGATTCATATGGCTCCAAAATGCTAGTGATAATGTATTCCACATTCAACATTCCGCCAAGTACCAAAGCAATGCCTATCATTAACCTTTTGACTCCATGAAAAAGTGCATTAATAACCTGAGAGAATTCCATTTGTAGTGCTAGGATTGCTTTTCCATTTGCCAGGACTTGGTGTTTTATTAGTTCTGTACAAATAGTAGTTCTACACATTGTGCAACTAAGACTCACTCTCTGATCAACCAATCAACCAATACACTCGAATCACCAAAAAAGACTAATAAAATAATCTTAATGAACATGGGTCTAGCAACTCAACATCTAAAAGGCATTTTGATTGGCAGTAAAAAGTTAAGTTGCCTCAAGTGATGAAGCCTAAATCTCGAGCCTACTAATGCAACAGAATAATATTTTTAATATGCAATGTGTTGCAAAAGAGTATCCACGCAATATCGTATTAGAACTAATCTTTAAAACCATAAGATCTAAATGTTTACATTCTAATACATGAAAGTTATCAAGAATACAAGAGATTTATGAAGATGCAATCATGCACATAAACAAGAAACTAAAGCATGAAAAAAATAATTTTCATTAATAGAATAGAAATTAAAACGACTATAACTTGAATCAAAACTATCAAGCTTTTAATGAATTTAACAAATAATAAGAAGCATTCCAACCATTATATTTTTAATTTCAGCAATTAAAAGGATAGAATAATAATGAAAATTTACAAAAAAAAAGTACGGGAGAAAACAAATAAGCAAAAAGGAAAATAAAAAGAAATATAATAATGAACTCAAACCAACCGACTAATCCCTCAACTGTGCCACAAACCCAACAGAGCAACAATTATGATCCCCTCCTTGCCTTGTGCTAAAATAGATCACCTCCAATGGTTAGCCAAGTCTCCACATCATAGTGGTTGGAATATCTAAGAAAATCTGATCTGAGCCTTCCCAAATCCTCAAAGCAACTCTTAAATGCTCAAAAAATAACCTTGATTATATCCCGAAATGATCTTGACCACATAATACTACTCAATCAATTTTAGATCCTATACTCAAAGCCGGAATGGAATGTACACTAATATATTGTTGTTTCCAGCAATGCCTGTCAGTTACAAACCATCCCACTGTTGATCTTGATAAATGGGAGGTGAATTTCTTGCTGCTATTACTTGAAGTCACGTGAGACCTTCTTGTAATTGTACCAAATAAAGCTATGCGAGAATGGTTTGCAATTGGACCAATTTATAATTAAGCCAAAGGAAAAAAGGAGGTGGTGCCATGATTAGGGGAGTACGAATTGATACAGAAAAGAAAAAATTACCCTTGCACAAATTCTTTTATAGTAGAGTACTCCATGATGGCTGTTTTAGCATACTGCCCTTACACAATTCCATTAATTACTACTTTATTCTTGGGAAAATTATTTCCTTCGACCATCCTTGCCTGACGGGATTTTGGAATGTGTAGAGATAAAGGAGTGGTTTCTTTCGAAGGAATGGTCGAAGCATCCTTTAGGGTAATTGATACAGAAAAAATTACCCTTGCCTGACGGGATTTCCTTCAACCATCCTTGCCTGACGGGATGTTGGGGGCCCAAGCTCAAATATTAATGCTTCGACCATCCTTCGACCATTCCTTCAACCATTCCTTCAACCATCCTTTATCTCCACACATTTCCTAAAATCCTCCAACCAGCCCTTAAAAACTCAAAGGTTCCTAATTATATCCTTGAATGATCTAGACCACCATACACTCTATCCGATCAATGTTTAATCCAGAGATCCTATGCTCAAAGATGGAATAAAATGTGCACTAATATTCTTGTTTCCAGCAAGCCCATTGGTTACAACCATCCCACCGTTGATCTTCATGAATGGAGGGTGAATTTCTTACTGCCATCGCTTGAAGCATGTGAAACCTCCTTGCAATTAGACAAAACAAAGACATGTGAGAATGTTTAGTAATTGTACCATGTTGGACCAGTTTGAAATTGTGCCAAATAAGGGGTGTGTGGGGGGGGGGGGACATGACTAGGGTAGCACCAATTTGATATAGAAAAGACAAAGTTATCCCTGCACAAATTCTTTTATGCCAGTGCATAGCATAATGGTTGTTTTACCAAACTGCCCTTATGTAATTCCATCAATTACTGCTCTATCCTTCACCTTGTTTAGTCAATTTCCTCTCAGATATTGAAATTCTCCCTGCAATATACAAATCATCTCCAAAAACACATGTACACACCAAAATACAATGAAACCTTAATAATGTAAGCAAATTGAAGTCCTAAATCAAGATACTCCAAATAAGATAGTGTCATCGTCTATGTGAAAGATGAGTGGAGAATGGTTTCCATCTCATTATAATCTATATATAGTTATCGTACAAGTATAATATAAGAGTAATATAAGAGATCAGACCCATTGCATTATCCAAACCTATTTATTCATTATGTAACCCCACTCAAGTTGAGGTGACAACATACAATGTCACTATTGTTCAAACCATCCAAAAACTGTTTACAATAATGAATTTGAATGAGAAAAAAATAATATATAACATAGATTATATTTAACTTATTAACCAAACCCTTAGTTTGTTCGGGTCAGGTCACTCAAGCCCATGCCTACCTCTACTTGTGTTGAGGTGACAGCGTCCACCTCCACCCACTTGTTTGAACCAATTCAATCTAGCTAAAAAATAAAACTTATACACAAAAGATGACTCATACTTAGCTTCAATAGTTCACAATGGGA
This sequence comes from Apostasia shenzhenica, assembly GCA_002786265.1. Lineage (NCBI taxonomy): Eukaryota > Viridiplantae > Streptophyta > Magnoliopsida > Asparagales > Orchidaceae > Apostasia > Apostasia shenzhenica. Next base: position 2,172,452 of record KZ451988.1, read on the forward strand.
GTGCGGTACTCCAAGTTCGAATGATTGGGAGAGTCGAGAGCTTCACGCACGCTAAAATTCTAATAGTAGAAAAAATATATTATCAGCATGCTGCTTTTACTTCAACCCTTTCTTGCAACCTTGTAAAGACTAGTGATGTTGTTGCTTCTTCTATTGCTACTAACACTCCCTCACGAATGCATGCATACTGCTACTACCATCAAACACCAATTACGCTCTTTAACTTCTCTACCTCAATTGAACCCATATTAAAGAAAGGACAAGGCTTTGATCATTCATTATCTATTTATTCAATGAGTCAGAGATTCTGAGAGAAGTAAATATGCATCTACTTCAATTTAAATTGTATATTCTAGTAACTTTTAAGGAGTTCAAAGAATAATTTTGAAAGTCATTTGAACAAAGTCTACAAATTATTCTAGTTTAATATATGCTACATCCTAAATATGTGACATAACACATTATGTATATATAATTATACGTCGTACGTTGACATATCCATGTTATACTTTATTTAGATTTATCATATCATCGTAATTGTATCATATTCATATAATAGTATCATACATGTTCTTTATACAACAACAACAATTAAGCTTTTATCACACTAAGTGAGGTCAGCTACATAAATTTCTTATTTTTATTGCACTCTATCAAATAACAAATCTCTATTGTATATATGCTTTATAGATCTCATTTTATTCTGCATCAACTTAGAATCATAGCTTTGGAATAGATTAACGTATTTAATGAACGCGTCATTATTAGGTTTCAACTCCTGAATGAGAAACGTGGAGAATTGCGTCAGACAGTCAACAACCAACATAAAGCTTGTCAAACAAACATGACATTAATTATTAAAAAATTGTTGATAAGTGAGCATGAGTTACAACATCATAGACAGATGCAGATAAAGAAAATAATCCAAGACATTAGGATTAGATTAGAAACCTAAAATACAAGCACCCTGATAGGCAACTTAATAGAATTAGTAGATATTATAGTCCATACAACGATTAATATTTTATATCTTCAAAAAACAAAATAATTTAAGCTTCAAATTTTAGTACTTGGGTAATAATAAAACTAAAAATAAAATGGGTATAAATTTTAATAAGAATTTGAAGATTTATATAGTGGAAGTTAAGAGAAATGAAAATAGAATTATTGTTTTAAAAATTATCATCAATAGGATGACTATTACCATTGTTAAATGTGTATGTCTCCCAAATAGATTTGAATGGGAGTATAAAGAAACAATTTTAAAATCATTTAGAAAAATTAGTACAAGACATACTTTAGAAGGCGAGAATATTTATCAGAGTGAATCTAAACGGACATATGGGAAGCACTGCTGAGAAATTTAATAACACTCATGGTGGTTATAGTTTTTAGAAGACTAATAAGGGTAAAGTTTTTTTTGAGTTGTCCTTAGTTTATGATTTTTTAATTAATAACACTTTATTCAAAAAAAAAAGATAAGCATATTATCACTTATAAAAATAGATATTCAAAAACACAAGTTGATTATTTTCTTATAAAAAATGATATCGCATGAACTGCAAATATTGTAAGATTATTACAAGTGAATTTTAAACTACCCAACATCAATTAATAGTACTAGATTTTAAAAAAAAGAGTTGAATAAGAAATAATAAGCTAAAATAGTGCCCTCAAATTGGATAGTAAAATTTAAAGAATAAGAATAGAAAATATCTTTTAAAAAAAAAGAACTTAAGTAGTTGTACATTGAGAATAGAAATATTTTAATATAATTGAGAGTGGTTAACTGTATCCATAAGGTTACAAAAAATATTCAGAAAAAATTTAAAAGAAAAACTTCAAATAATAAGGAGACCTGGTGGTGAAAAGAAAATGTACAAGAAAAAGTTTATTATAAAAAATGATATAAATGCAAGGGTAAACAGAATTTGAAAAAATATAAAATTACTCAATGAGAATCCAAAAAAATAGTCTAATACCAAAATTCTGATTTTTGAGGATTTATATAGAAAATTGAACACTAAAAAAAGAAAAAAAACACATATACAAGCTTATCAAGATAAGAAATAATAAAACTAAAATCTAACTGAAGTAAAATACATTAAAAATGAGTATCAAAAATTACCTTTTAAAGAAAAAGATATTTAATGAATGAATTATTTTGAAAACTTTTTTAATGATAATGGTGATAATACAATTGATCTTACTGAATTTAGTATCAAAAAAGAAAATAAAAATTACTTTTACATCTGATATATTAGTAAAATTGAGTTTGAGAAATTTTAAAGAAGACAAAGTATAAAAAAATAGTAAGACTAAATGCTATGAAACACGAGTACGATACGGCGATACGGATACGATATAATACGGATACAGTGATGCAACAAATTTAAAAAAAGGAGAATACGCATACGTTAGGATACGACTATTATATATGTGTGTATATTATGTTATATTCTCATATTTAAAATGTAATTCTATATAGATGAGAATAACTTATATAAATTATTACTACAAATTTCAAAAATATTTTTTTAATTTTCTTCAAATTAATTATAATTTTTCAAATGCTTTTTATATCACTTAAAATAATATCATGAATAATTTAACTTGAAAAAATAAAAATATCTTTCAAATAATGAATTTCAAAAAATTTTAAATTTTAATAATATCATAAAATTTGTTTAATTACTTTCCAATCTATCAGATTATTTACATAAAATAGGAGTTTAAATATATATCAGTAGCTTAATTTTATTTTCAATTCAAATCGATTAGCTTGATACAAACATGATACAATAAATAATACAAATGTAACATAAACCAAGATATACTGACCTAATTCAAGTATATATATGTTCTCTCTATTCAAATTTTTGACTAAATAAATAGATAAAAAAAAAAAGACCAAAATCTTATTTTTTTTGCAATATGAGATTGATTAAGATAAAAAAAATGTGATCGATGTCCAAGAAAAGTAAAAACAATATCAATTAAAGTAAAAAAATAAAAATGTCATCAATATCTGTAATATCATAAAAAAATAGTTAACTAAAGTAAATGGCACAGCTGCTTGCAAATACTAAATCTTTTTCTATTGTCAAAATACGAGTGTGCGTAAAACTTTCTGTGATCTTAATTGCGTAGCTCAATATATCTCTTTCAATTTTAACTTTCAAATATATGCATAAGTTGTGTTTTATGTATGAAATATTTTTTTATTTTTTATTGTATACGCCGAACCAACTTTTAATATTTTTTCTCTAATTAAAAATATTTAGAAGTATCGAATAAATATCGGGAAAGTATCGAATTTTTAAAAAATAAAAATAAAAATTAATACGCCATGTGGCATATCGGATACGTATCGATGGAATATCGGGGAGTATCAGGGAATATCGGTATCTGATACGGATACGATACAGATACATTAGGTTTCATGAAGTATCGGTGTTTCATAAACTGAATGATATTCCAATAAAGAGCTGTTTGGTTGTAACTGTTGGCATCCAACAACTAATTTCTTAGTCAGCCAAAAAGTTAACCAAAGGCAAATTGGTAGCCACTTTTACTACTGAAGATATTTTTTATATAAATAAAAGAAATATTTTAACTTTTAAGCCATTTTAATGATCCCTTTGACTACCACTTGAACCCATCTAAGTTAAATTTAATCCCCTTTACAGCGAGTGATTATAAAGTGATTAAAGGGCGGTTAGCATGCAATTAAAAAAGATCAAACTTCCAAGTGCTCATTTCCCTAGTCCTACCTCTCCAAATATTTCAAGGTGCAACCTTCAAGAGGAAAGAGGTTAGTTGATTTGTGTTTATTGTTATATCTTTGTATTTGATTTGGGTTTTTATTTATCCTTCACTAAAGATAGTAAAGAGAGCCTCCGGTGAGATCTAGAAGAGAATATCTTTGTGCCTTTATTTAGATGAATGAGGAGAGTCTGTGAGTTCTGGAGGAAGAGTTTACTGAACCCTCACTAAGTGAGTGGGGAGGGCTCTTAAAGTGAGCTAAATGAGGATTGATTATTCCATCATTGTATTGAGGAGGGTCTCTAAGATTATGCTAAAGGGGATTGAGTTCCTTCACATAGAGAGTGAAGAGGGCCTCTAAAGTTAGAGGAGTATTGTATTGTGTTTGTTCTATATCCCCGTTAAAAAGTATTTTAATAGATTGATTTGGTTTGCCTTTGGGTTGAGGACATAAATATTTTAAGATATCAACCCTCAGTAAATCTTTGTGCTCTTTATGTATGTTATCTCACTAATTTAGCTTGCACTAATTATTTATTGTTTCCTCTTATATATTATTATCACTACTAACTTGTGGCCTTAAGTATTTTTATTTGAGCTATATTGTAGTAAATTAAATTCTCTATATTAGTAAGTAATTGAATTATTACTTTGGTACTTATCATCTATTTACTCTCTCTCTAAATGTCCATATGGTCCTACACATATTAAAAGATTCACAAATCCCATCTTCCACCAAAAGGTAATGTTACCCTGATAAATATTGAACTATAATTTAGAAACATTTGTAGCTAATGAATATAATTAAAGTATGAAACAAATACGAAGGTTTTTTTGCTTTGGCTTAACAATTATAGTTTGATATTATAATCAACATAAGCTATACTAGTTTATGAGATAATTAGTACTATGATAGTTGCATGTGTTCTATAATATCTTTTGACATGCAATTTGCTTCATTAGACCAAACAAACTTTGACCATCGATGTTTATTCTGTTTATTTGATCAATTTAGCTTCTATCTTGCCATCTGTTCATGAAATAAAAGAAACTGTTCTTTTTTTTTAATTTTCTAAAGCATTTATGCCATTTATTCTATTTCCATCATATTCATAACCCATGGATCCACTTATCATGCTGAAATGTTTATTTCTGAAAACTGGTTTATTATGGATGTGAGGGCTTTTGAATTTACAATCTCATTATGCTTGGCATCATGGAAGAGGGTTAACATGAATTAATGTTGTGCCTTTTGCTGATTCAAGAAGGATGTGGTGCTAGGTCTATGACTTATAAAAGCATAAGTAATTTGTTGTCATGCACTATGCTGATGAGTGATGACTATTCACTGAGCCCAACTGTTTTTTTCCCCATTATCTTTAGCTAAGATGAAAAATATTAGAATTGAATGTATCATAAAGTCTATACTATCTTTTAGGTTGTCGTCCAGCATGTCTGTAAACAGTGAGAAGCAACAAAGTGAAGACGATTACGAAGCACTTTTTGATGTTAATATGATATATGTTCTTCTCAAAGATCATGACAATCTGAACTTTCTAATCATTTGTTCATATATGAAGAACGTTTTTGCTAGATCCATCAGCTTCAACTTTTTACTTCACTTTGACTTGATTTCATGTTCTTGCCTAGGATTAAGTTAGGGCAACAAACAAGTCAAGTTCAAGCAAGCCGATGCTAGCTCAAATTTGACTTGAGCTTGAAATTACTTGAGTTCCAGCCAACTTAAAATCCATTTCAAGTCGGCTTGAAAAAGATTATATTTGTATATTTTTAAAAAAAAATTACATGCAATGTATAAAAATATTTTTTTAAAAATAGATATATATTTTTAAAAAATTTATTTTAAACTGATTTGAGCTTATATAGAGCAAGCAAAGCTTAGCTCAAACTTGACTCAAATTGACACTCGAGCTAGAGTTGTGGCTCGTAGCTCGACTGGAAATTGTTCAAGTCGAACTCAAATTCGAGCAAGTTTCAAGCAAGCTTTGAGCTTAGAGTTATTTTTACAGCCCTACCCTTAGTTATTAAACAATCAAACAAGATCTTTTGGTAACAAGATTACCAATCCAAATGCAATTTGGGGTTAAATCTTCTGCCCTGACTGGGGTAAGTTATCAATGAGGTTAGCACCCCAGGTTAGCTAACCCCAACCCCAAGCCGAAGGTTAATAACTGCAAGAATAAAAAAATACAAGAAAATAACAATATTAAAAAGGGAATCAAGGAAAACTTACCGCAATCATCTTCGCCCTCAGTTCACCAGTGATTCCCTCTCCACCATCAACCCCAAATCTCGTGGAGTATAACACGGACAGCTCCCTCGATAACTCCTTCTCCAGACTCTCTCTCCTCTTTCCCTCCTTCCTCATCCCATCTACGCCGCCGCCGCCGCCGCACCTGGTAGGCACCGCGTAGTACAGCCGGTGCCCATCGTCAGCGAATCCCGCAGACGACCTCCACGACTTCCCGATCATCACAGACCTCCGCCGATATCCATCGGAGACCTTCCGGAAAAGGAGAGAGGCCTCGCCGTTGTCCGAACGGAGCCCGATTGATCGCCGGAAGACCGCGCCGGATGCCTCCATCCAAGCCTCGGAAGCACAGGAGAGAGAGAAAGGGTTACGGGTTCGAGTATCAATGGGGTAGGACGTTTTAGTAACCGACCGTCGAAGCCGTCAAACCGGTAAAAATTTCACAAAATAACATAATTTATCAAAATTAATAAATTTATTTATTTTAATATCATATTTCATAATTAACCAATAAATATCATAAAAATATATTAATTGATTATAATTTGATTCAACTTGATATGTAATTCGATATTAATAAATAATATATATATTTATTGATTTAAGGTTGAACCTTTGGATAATTTTTAGGGCAAATTACACTCGGCCCCTGAGTTTAAGGCTTAATAATTCACAGGTCCACATTATAACATCGGGGTCCCTGAATTTTAATAAATTATCAAATGTGTCTTTTTTTTTTATTATTATTTAAATTTTTTAAATTTATCATTTTACCCATGCCCCTCTCTCTCGTCTCAATCCCGCGCATGCCCGCAGGTCGTGCGGCTGCCGGTAGGTCTGGCGTGTCCACCGGCTGTCGCGAGACTCACCAGCGGCCGCGTGCGTGCGCAAGATCGAGAAGAGAGAGAGGGGCTGGAGGGTAAAATGACAATTTTAAAAAATTTTAATAATAAAAAAATAAAAAAAAATTATTTGATAATTTACTAAAATTCAGGACCCGATATTATAATTTTAAAAATATGAATCTGTGCGTTAAAGTGTTAAACTCAAGAACCTGGATGTGATTTGCCCTAATTTTTATTACATAAAATTGCTACTATTGCCTGCAGAATGAGTTGCAATTTACTTGAAATTCAAAATTCAACCCAAACACATTTGAATTTTACTAAATTTCAAATTAAAATAACTTTTTTATGATTCAAAAGTAATTTATTCAAAATAAAATTAATTAAAATCATTGATTTAATATGTACAAAAAAAATAATATTATGTGTTTTACAAAATATATTTAAAATTCTTTATTCATATAAATACAGCGTCATAGCTAAAATATAAATGTTGTAAACAATGAAATTAAATACAATATCTTAACTATATAATGAGCATAATAAATACTTTAATTAATAAAAAGTAAATTAAAAATTTAAAAATGCTCAATAAAAATTGAATTTATTTCAAAATTAAATGATTCAATTTTGAGTTAAACACAGTCGTTAAAACTCGACTTGAAGCCAGCCCTACGAGCAACTCTGTTATAGCAAGTGAATGATCAAATAAGATAATAATTAAGTAATCTTGGATCAATTCAATTTAGTCGAGTCATAAATAGAATCTGTTATCAAAGAACCTAATTTGATAATTAATAATAAAAAAATCTAAATCTACATAATAATTAATAAAAATAAAATTTTTAAAATTTAAAATAAAATAAATTTTAGATGCTGATAAAAATCATCAATAAAGAACTGTTATATAATAGTCACAATCTACAGGAACTTTTACTATTATAATAATTTCAAAATAACAATTGTTTAGTAAATTTTTAAAAATTATAGATTAAATCAAAATTATGAATTAATTATAAAATTTTTTAGTAAGTAATTGTTTATTATTTTGCCCATCAAATCTTTGTTTGCAGAAAGAAAAATATGGTGTGCATGCATTTCATACTCATATATGTAATATCTTCTATTACATGGTATTTTTGATTTCTATAAATATGAAATTAAACTAAAACTGAAAAAACCAACTATTTCAATTGTTAAACTGTCAAAATGTTGAAAAAAAAATTCTAAATGAAATAAAATCGATCAAAATTAGTCATTTGAATTTTGTTATTTTAATCATTTAATGCACGACCCTAGTTCGAGCTCGACAGAATAGAGAAGGATGTCATTTGCTCATTTAGCAAAATTCAGCTAACTTAAATGAATTCGAAACTTTAATTGATAATCGTTTAAACTCCAAAATTCCAATTTCAATATATACGTTACGAGTCATGACTTTAACACAACTTTCTATTCGATTTAAATTCATTTAAATTAAAACTATGTCAACAACAACATATGTCAAAATGAGACGGATTTATTTCACTTGAACTCGAGTCATTTGAAGTCCTCTAATCAAAATTTCGACTCCATGCTTTTTTGTAAGCATGTTTATGAAAAGAACAGATTTACACGACAATACTTTCTTCATACAGTTATACAGCACAATAATTTCTTATGTTATCTAATGTTTATGTTATCTCTAAATTATTTTCTATTTGGTTTAATGTCATCGTACTAAAAGTGAGAAAAAAAAAAGTGAATCCAACTTCATCTCTTCAGTTTAGAGTGATAATCTTGCATTTATTTACAATATTATCTAAACATATCATCAAACTAAACAACCAAAATATTCAAATAACATAATAAAACATCACAATAACATTGAACTGAATAACATAACAGAACATCACAATAACATTGAACTGAATAACATAACAGAACATCACAATAACATTGAACTAAACGTCCCCCTACACGAATTCAACAAAGAAATACGAAATTGAATTGTCAGTAGTTATATTGATATCTTGGAGAACTCATGTTCAAAACAAGAACTGCCAGCCTGCCATATGCTACACATAGGAAAAACAGGAAGCAAGCAGTTAAATAGAGTGAAAAAAAAAAACAAAGCTAAACAACTAACGCCAAGCCACAAAAAGGAATGTTTCAATCTGCTAATAAAGCTACCACAATGTCTGAATTCAACAAAAGCTCACAGCTATATGAACACTCTGAATTTAAGTTGCAGATTACCCGAAAGAACGTAAATTGCAGCCATCCTTCTAAAAGAAGCCAAACAAGTTTTATTCATCAATCAGACTAACCATGTAAGGCATCAATATCCTCTAAAATAGCTAGCTAGGAGTGAGGCTTCAAAATCTTGATAATAAGCATGCTGCGAGAGGAGATGGCAATGAGGATTACCAAGCACAAGACTATCGAATGTTAGAAGGCACACTAAAGCAGAATAAAAGCTTGTAAGGACATGATATCAATCATACAAGGAACTTTCTGTGTGGCAAGGAGATATTTAACTCGCAACAAAAGAGAAAGAGGATTTAAGAGAAAAAAGATACGCCTTACCATGGAAGCCTTTTGAAACAGAATCTAGCTTCAATGCTACCATATAGGATTGCCTCCGCGAATGCTACTGGAGGCAGCTGTGGAAAGCACTCCTCCAGACGATACTCATTGTTGTTGGAAAACCGGAGGCAATCTGATCGTTTCAATCATTGAGGAGAGTATGCGAAAGGCCCAATACATTGCAGCCCCTTCAAAGAATATACGTAATCTAAAGAGACTGCCTTTGGCGAGTGCGAGCATAGAACGGTCTCTCACAGCAAGGATAACAGGGGTATGACTGTAAGTTGCAAAATTAAATCAAACAATATCAACTAGCATTTCACTTTGAGTTGGAAAATCTCCTTCAAAAATCATCCAGCACTGGCATCCTGACACATGGCACTACAAACTCAGAATGAATCGAAGCGTCAAATACTTTTTTCAATTGGATGAAACCGAATACAAACAAATGTCTTCAAGCTACTTTAAAACTATAAAGTCGAAACCATCTTCAGCATGGATTCAAGTAAAGCGACTTCACTTATCCAAAGCCGCATCAAGCTTTGAATTCAATTCTACTGATTCAGACACAAGGCCATTCATCATGCACATTTCTGTTTATTAGTTTCTTAATAATTGTGACAATATTCAAAAAATTAGTATCTTTGGTACAAGAATGAAAGAACAACTATGCAAATACTTCTCATAATTCAATATTAAAACAGAATGATCAGTGACAAAAAATGTTAAATCTCTAATTACCAATTAACCTAAAAGCTTAAGCTTGAAGATTATATTTTAGGAACAATTTTATATTCTAACATGCCTCGTTACACGCAAGCTTATTTGCTTTGCAGCATGACTTTAGCATAAGTATTTTTTTACCTTAAGCTATAGATTATTAGAGGTTACTAGGTTTCGAACGTGTGATATTTAACTCTGATAGTATGTTAAATCTCCAATCATCAACTGACCTAAAGGCTTAAGCTAGTAGGCTATAACTCAAAAATAATTTTATATTTTAACAAAAAGCTCACAAAATAAATCTCAAAAGATTAAAACTGCGATAATGAAGATGATAGTGATGGCGATGATGATGACGACAATGATAAGGAAATGATGTGCAATTTTCATTTCAAATTTGTTTACTTCACTTCAGCCCCTTCTTCTGAACTCTGGATAGTAAAAAGAAAAGGTTTATTAAATAAACTCCCCCCATGGTGCTCAAAACAGCCAAGAGAAAGATTCAGGTTGAGTCGAATCCGCCTATAAAAATCCACCCTAGTCCTGGTTTTATAGGTGGATTCAGCAAATCATCTGATTAGGCCTGCTACATCAAATAAACAAAGAAAGTGCTGACATTCTTAAGTCAAAGGCAGCAGTTTTGGACTGATTGCCAGAGTTTCACTTCATCCCTTTCATTTTTTCTGCAAACCCATCATATAGATAGCAAAGAATCTAATTCAGCACAGTTGGTGAGGCATTGCTTCACATTTTTCAGAATCATGTAGGCTTATCATCTATGTGAATACAGATGCCAAGACTTCCTGTAAGCTAGAAGAAACATTAGGAATGAAATTACTAATTTTATCGAATAAATTGAATTGACTAGCATAAAAATTGTACACAAACAGAGCAAATTGCAGCCTATGCCAAATTAATTGCGGGTGCTAGAAAAGGAACTAAGAATTCCAGCAAGCAATGATCATAACCTTATTCCCTTATCATTTCTATTATAGTTTACCTTACCAAAATTCAGTTCATGCCGCATATGCTACATTTGGATGTAATGTGGACATCTAGTGAAACATTTAGACACAAAAGTACATTTTACTCACAAAGATCCAACACCCACGGCCCAAAGAAGCCTTAAAAGTATCCTTCAGCTAAGCATATTCATCAAGTTTCAGAGAACCAAACCAGCCAGTGTGGGCAAGTTCTTCATTTTCTCCTTCAAACACATCCTTCTGACGAGTCCTTGTTGTTCCCAAGCTTCTGGATCGCGCAGTACATCTTCCTCCTGGATCCGACCGCATTGATTCCCATGTCCCTGAGATCCTCCAGCGTCAGCAGGGGCAGCACTTCATCGTCCACCTCGTGCATCTCGAAAATTGGCCAATAGCGTCCAAGCCCTAGCCTCTCGAGCCATGACCGAACACTACCCACCCACCCCCTGCAACCCTCCTCCGACGGATCGTCCCCCCCGTCGGAAAGCCTAACCCTATTCGAAGCCCGGCGATCATTTCTATTCAAAGGGCTCTCGCAATCGTCGACGTAATCTTCGCCTCCAGCGTCCTCACCACCAATTGACTTCGATTCAGGGGCCAAAGCCGCAGCGTCGAACCCGTCATCAAACCGGGAGAACCAGTTCGTGCGAACACGCCTGGCCACACCGGCGCTAGCTTTGGGCTTGTAAGAGGGTTTGAAGGCTGCTCCGGAGTCCTTGGCATGAAGTTTGGAGATCTTGGGGCGGCGAGAGGAAGGATCGACGGATCCCGTCGGGGTACGCTGGTCTCCGATTTCGCCGAGGCGAACGCTGGGGCGGCGTTGCCGCTTGGAGCTAGAGCAGGGCAAGAAGATCTCCACCGACGGCGGCAGAGGCGGCGCCGGAAGAAGCGGCGGGCCGTTGTTCTCTGGCGGATTTGGAGGGTGGAGGTCCCCCATTGAAACCGCGGCTGTGCAGTGACCGTACCTGCGATGAAGTGCTCACAGCAGTGCGAAGTGCGTAGGGGTGTGTTTGTGTGAGAGGGAGAAAGGGAGGAATGAGGACAAGCCGTCTGCCGGCGGAGATCAGGAGATTTTTTTTATAATAAATTAATTAACAATTTAAACGCAATTATTAAAAAAAATTAATATAAATATGCTTAAAATTTGGATCTCAAAGATGGGGAGACATTATAAAATAAAATAAAATAAAACCCAGTAATCCATTGACTATTTGCGGAGTCGCCCGAACTTTAAGAAACTCAACCAAACGGTCAGGCAGACCATTGGGATGTCAACAATTCGAAGAACTGTTGGCTGGAGTAGCCCAAAGTTCGGGCAACTCCAATTTGACCGTTGGCCTATAAATCTCCCGACTCTCATTCCACTCCTTCTCCATCTCCTTCTCAGTCTACCCTCTTTTTCACTCATTGCTCAGGGACTAGTCAGTTGCTTTTTTTTCGTCTCATTAGCTTTAAATGCTTGTGATTTTTAAGTTTTAGTAGCTTGATTATTAATTGATCACCACACTGGTCGAGCAATGGTCTATAGAGACCAACACTTTTTACTTGCCTGTTAGAGAGATGACTGTCACATTACAAAATGTAGTGATTTTTTTAAGCATCCAGATAGATAGTCTTTCTTTTGTGGGTCATCCATAGGTGAAGGTTTTGCAGAGATGGAAGACGTGGTTGGATTACTGTGATGAGCTATTGGGAAAGCATTCAGAGATAAACTAGATTTATCACAACCCATGCAATACTGTGAAGACTGGGAGATAGTGATATTGATATGCCAGACCCACCTAATCCTAGGTGAAGACAATAGCTAGCTACTAATAAGTACACACCCTGAGAGCGATACATTCGAAAACTGATCTATATACTAAATTTACTTGTGTTGTAGTGAAGCTTGTCATATTCATTATTGAAAGATATTAAAATATTTTGCATACATTATTGCAAAAGCAAATAGAAAGTATAAAGTACATATTTAAAAATTAATTTCTCGAGGATCTATCTTGCAACAATTTATTTAGTCTATTCTAACTGTCTTCCAACACAATCTTTTGCCCTAATTTTTTATAACATTTATTTTGAGTTTTGTTTCATTCGATAATCAAAAAGGGCATAAGTAATTGAAAAGTGAGAGCACGCTACTTACTTTGTTGAGTCAAATATTCATGTGTATTGTGATACATTAATGTAAGAATTTGTGAGACATTGTGTGACAGTAGCAATAGATTCCTAGTGTGCCTAGCTAGACTAAACCGGTATGTTGACATATTATTGTTTACAACTTTCTAACAAAGTCCAAGTACTTCTCGATCATGATCACTTAATCAATTATGGTACGTTCAATAAGCATTGACAGTGATATTGTAGATGTGTGCTAAAACATCACCTTGCAGTCCTCATTACCTTCAGTAAGTCATGCCTCATATAAATATATACTAGGATCCTTATATACAATTTTAATATCATATTGTTCTAGATCAAAACTCATGATCCGAAACAGTTTGTTTTTGACATTTTATAAATTATCGTTAATATTAAACTTAACTACCTTTACTTTACTATCTCTATAATTTGGGCATTTTTTGTCAGTAAAATATCTCTTTATCGAAGTTAATAGTAATTTAAATAGTAAAATTTTTTATCAAAACTTACATCATATTGAATAAATAATTTCATGTAACTAAAATTGACAGTATTGTAATTGTTAAAAAAAGATCTATAATAAAATCTAAAATGCACAACAATTTAAATATTAGTAAATTAAAATATGTTGTATAATTATTTATTTTGAAAAAAATAATTAGTTTAAATTACAACTATTAAGATATATATAAATACAAAAAATCAGAATAAAGAATTTTCAAAATGACTTGTGAACTTTTTAATCTTTTTGAAAATATCTTCGTCAAAAAAAAGAGGGGGAGAGAGTATGTGGGAATGGGTCAGGGGGATGAGGGAATTTTATAGGTAGCTAGGGAATAGGGAGAGCTGCCCAAACTTTAGGGGTGTGTTTGTTTGTAAGGTTAAATTTAAGAAGGTTAAATTTAAGAAGGTTAAAATTAAATTTGGATGGAGATATTTTTTTATTGAAAGTTGTGAATGATGTGAAATAAAGTTAGTTATTATATTGGAATATGTGAGGGATGTGATATAAAGTTAGTTATTATGTTGGAATATGTGAGGGATGTGATATAAGTTAGTTATTATTTTAGTAATATGTGTAGGATGTGAAATAAATTTAATTTTTAATATTAAATTTTATGTGTGATGTGATATGCCTGGTTAAAATTAAACCAGGTTAATTTTAAACTCCTAAACAAACGGGGCCTAGGTGATTCCACTTGATCAAAGTATAGGCTAGCTCTATCACACCAAAGGATACTGAGTGCAGTACAACCAGTGGAGTTGCCCAAACTTCAAGCAACTTCTAGGCTGGAGTTGCCCGAAGTTTGGGATACTTATTCAATGTATATTTTTAAGTTTTTCTAATAATAGCATTTAAATTATTAATTAATCATTAATCACGCTTATTATATAAAAAAAATCTCGACAAAGATTAGGGCTTAAAGAAGATGATGGGCTACGTATCGATATGTAGTGGTAGAGAGTAGATATATGTTATTTGACAAAGGACAACAGATGTTAGGTCAATTAATAAGAAAACATATTTTTGGGTTATGAGTACAAAATTAACGAGAGAGTTGTATTCGGTATCTTTAAATTTCATGCACCATTTTTTCAGAAAAAAGAAAAAAGTTTCATACATCATTAATGAATGACACTTGGCAACACACCATTATAGAATAAAGCTAATAACAAGACTAGAAATTTTGATATTAGTTGTGAGAGTTATGTAGCATTATTCTATTGTTTTTCGTCGTTAGATCCACGAAAAACATCTTGCATTATATTTAGTAAAGATGAAATCAAACAAAAATAGAAAATTTATCATGTCAAAATCTCTGCTAAATGTATATAATAAAAACAATACAATGATATAGCAGTAACAACAACTATGCTTTTATAACAGTAGATGGGGTCGCTTACATAACTTCTTTATTTTTATTACAATATATTAAATAATAACTCTTCATTTAACCCTAAATATGCAAGGTAAAAAAAATAGCATGTTGATATTATATAAAAATATGAAATGATGTCTCATAGACTTTATTTCAGATATTCTCAGGAGTAATCCCATAGAACATATTACTATCTTTATGTACATATATATGAATTCGCATACTCATTTACGTATATATATATATATATATAATTACAACATCAAGCAGTGAAAAAATTTTATATTAGTAAGATTTGTTAGATTCAATTCTTGAAATTTAAAAGATCATGTTTGATTTTGATTTAATGGAGATTAGGGCACCGGCATTTAGCAAGCATCACCGATGCTCCTCTTTGACTCTCTAAATCTTTCCATTCCAGTAGCTCCTTTGCACCACTCATCTCCTACGTGCAACTCTTCCTAGTCACCATTTTCTTATTTTTGAGTTCGAAACTTAAAGAGCTGACAAAGAATGGGAGTGCTTTAAATGTCACTGATAAGAAAGGAGAAGAATAACTTGTTTCTACGAAGAACGAAACAACAAAAGTATAATTTTTGTAATTAATTCTCGCATTTTGGATCGTAACACACTAATAGTTACTGCTTCTTGGTAGCATGATCTTCGATAGAGATTGTAATAAACTATTAAACACTTGTTTAGTTGCTGCTTCTCTTGTTACTTATTGTGGATCTATTTAAGTTGTTTGTTGTGTGCTTGCTGCAGATTATTGTTTTCCTGAATACAATAATCCATTCAGCTTCTTCTTCTTTTTTTTTTTTATGGACATTCAGCTTCTTTAACCGCATATTGATCTTGTGGTTTTCAGTTTGCCGATAAGTAGTTCTTGTTTGCCGTAAAACTCATTTTCCTTTCATGTTTTCTCTTGGCTACATTGCTGTTCTTACATTGATAGTTTTCTACTGCTGCTTATGTTATTTGCTGTACAACTCAGGTGTTGCATTACATTCTATATTTCTTGCAGTACACTGGGCAATGTCCTGATATTCTTAAAAGAAAACATTATTAACAATGTTTATTTAGTTTTTTGTCAAATTAAATTGAATATTATAGTTGGTTTTTGCTATTATTTACCAACCATAATAAGGCTGATTGAGAGAAGTTACTGAGGGGGGAGTTTGGTTCAACGTTATTTTGATGTTATGTCATATTAACTGTATAAAATAATTATTTAATTTAATAACATGTGTAGATAATTTTTTTAAAAAATTATGAAATTACTTCTCAAAAAATGATATTTAGATGTCAAGACATTTAAATAATATGACATAACATTGAACCAAACGCCTCTTAAGTTTATTTTGCACTTATCAAATGCACCAATTGTTCTTCAAAAAAAAAAAAAAAAAAACCTACTTTCATGTGAGCAAAGATTTATGCCTGAAAAGAATGAAGTTTTCCATAAGACACTAGAATATGAACACAGGCAGCTAATCAGCAGTTTTCTGGCAAGAATTATACAGTGAAAAGAGTCCTTCGTGGTATAAAGATGACGTTGAGGACAACAAGCTGCTTCTACAGAAAGAACGAAGCGAAACATATTCTGATATTCAGGTTTGATGCTTCATGTAATCTTCTTCACTCCAGCTTCTTCAGGGCGTTGTGAGGAGCAGCATTCTGAGGTTCAAAAGGGAAGTACTTAATGCCCACAAGATCACCAACTTTACTGATAACCTGAGAAATACAGGATAAAAAACCTGAATCAGAAAGGATTCTAAGAATTCGAACGAGAGTAGCCATTGGGCCAGAATAAATAATTTCTAGTGAGGGCAAAAATAGCTTCACCAGAATTACAAAAATAATTCATCTAACTTTAAAAACACATACATCATCAAATATGAATCACATGTTCAAAAAACATAGGATTGCTTCCAAACAAGAACAATGATGATGATCAATGGATCATAAATGCTACAGTGTTTAGTCGTAAAAACAAAGTTACGGTGCAATCTTGAATCAATGAATAACAGCACAGCTTACCTCCAGAGCTTTTATCAAGTCTTCCCTGGTGTGTGCAGCAGAGATGCAAATACGAGCTCTTGCCAGGAGAAGAGGAGTTGCTGGAAATGCGACCGTCACTACTGCAACCTGTTGGTTCCACAATAATACAAATTTACCATCAGGTTATATTACCCAGCAATTTTAATAAATTTTAACTGGCAGAGAGAACAATAAATTTTGTAGCTGATTTGCTCATGTGCTCAGAAACAAAGAGGAAGAGAACAAACTTTCTGGAAACACTTGATCATTTTCAAAAGACAGTAGAGAACAAGAAGGGAAATTATCAAACTTACATTTCGTCGAAGACACTCCCTGGAGAAGGCTGGAATTTTGCCAGGGTTGTAAAGCATTATTGGCATAACTGGTGAATCATTGTCACCAAGAACTTCAAAACCCATCTTGTGAAGCTCTGACCGGAAGAAATTGCTATTATCCCGAATTTGTGCAAGTTTCTTAGCACCTGTAATAACCATTCAGGTATCATATAAGGTAAGTCAAAGCTAAGTAGTGGTACCAGGAGTTATCAGACCATGTAAAAGGATAATTTTCAATTTATGCGAATTAGGTACCTCTACTGGAACCATCTTCTCCAAGTATCACTTTGATTGCAGATATAACTTGTTGCGCTGCAGGTGGAGACATTGATGTCGCATAGAAATGGGCTGGGCAAATTTTCTTTAGGTGTTGGATGATTTCCTGCCAAAGGGAGAATTTCAGCACCGAAAATGATACATCCAGTATGGTGTAGTGCTTAAAAAGTATATCAAGTTCAACTCAAATAATGGATTGCACCTTCGATGCTGCAATATAACCACCACAGGATCCAAATGACTTCGTGAAAGTTCCCATCATGATATCTACATCAGCCGTGTTCACTCCTAGAAGTTCACAAACACCTCTACCAGATTTCCCAATTGCACCAATGCTGTGGGCCTCATCCAAGTATGTGTATGCCTAAAAAAATATTAATCATAAGCTCACAGACTTTGCTGACTGATGAAGATTCAATTTGATCTACAACTTCACTCTAACTCAATTCTTACCCTAACAATAGTATCAAAAAAAAATTCTTGCCCTAACAAGCCAATTTAATTAGAAAAAATTGCACAGTGAACTAAAATAGACCTAATAAATCCCTATAGTTCAATTTAAGGACCTAAGCGAAGTTTTCAAAAAGGCTGAACCAATATGTAATTATAGGTAAATTACAGTGGCCTATCAGTAATTTGCTCAGAAGCCCTTCGGAATTCAATGCATAACTCAAAAAGGAAGATAATGCTTACATAAAGTCTACACATACATGAGACCCACTAGTAGGGAAAATGAGCAAAAGAAAAGCACTTTAACCTTGTATTTCTTGCAAACAGCTATGATCTCAGGAAGTTTGCAGAGTTCCCCTTCCATGCTATAGATTCCCTCAACAATGACAATTATCTTTTTCCATGGCCTGTGTGTTCGAGGCTGCCCTCCGGCAATCTGCTCCCTGAGTACCTCCTCCAAATGTGCAGCGCCTGCAAGTAATGAAATGAAACATAAATCATGTTCCAAATAATTTTAACTAAAAAAGATCAAACACTTGTTTGTCATGGACTTACTGTTGTGTTGAAAAACACGAACAGTTGCTCCTGATCCGCGAGCACCATTAACAATGGAGTTGTGGTTCAATGAATCGCTGATTATCAAACCACCCTACCGGTAAAAGTTACACGCTCATATGCGCCATTGTATCCATTAGTTGAAAATTATTTATACAAGGTAAACTCAAACAAGTGATGCTAACCTTGCCAATTAGAGAAGGAATGATGGCAGAATTTGTTGCATATCCCATGCCAAAGAGAATAGCAGCTGGCTTGCCAACAAACCGTGCCACTAAGTCCTCTAACTCTGCATGCAATTTAGTCGTACCTGAAACCACAAAAATCGAGGTAATGATTAACCCTTGGCATGTTTGTTTGTAAGATTAAATTTAACAAGGTTAAAATTAAACTTAGATAGAGATATTTTTTTATTGAAAGTTATGAATGATGTGAAATAAAGTTAGTTATTAAGTTGGGAAATGTGAGGGATGTAATATAAAGTTAGTTATTCTGTTGGAATATGTGAAGGATGTGAGATAAGTTAGTTATTATTTTAGTAATGTGTGTAGGATATGAAATAAAGTTAATTTTTAATATTAAATTTTATATATGATGTGATATGCCTGATTAAAATTAAACCAAATTAATTTTCAACGACCAAACAAACAGGGCCTATAAGGTAAAATTCTTAGTTAAAAACAACACAAACATTTTACCTCCATCTACACGAGCACTGCAAGTGCTTGGCGAATACTTCTTCAACGACTCGATAACATGGGGCGTGCAGTATTCATCTGCTGCGGCAAATCCAAGGTAATTGTATGATCCTAGATTTATACAATGACTAGTTTCCGAGGTTCGGCTGCATTCGAGATGATAAACACTATAATCAGCAGAAAGAAATAGAAGGACTTATAAGAATAAAAAAAAAGTGATTTTGAGTGTTCAGAGTCACATATTAATCGTGTAGTACAAGATTTCAGCAATCCCACAGGAACAACAAAATAAACAGAAACTCACTGAAGTGTTTTGTTATTGTCTTTTGAGTAGCGTTTAACAACATCAATCCAAGAATCAGGGGCACTTGCAATAGGTCGATTGAAACAGTCCTGCCAAATTCAAAAAACCAATTCTGGTCAATAACCGCAATTCAACAAAGTGACTTAAAAATTTCTTGATTGATATGTGGCAGTCAAAAAATCATCAATGCTGAATCTCAAAACCTTGTTCCCATCCATGTTTGAAGAGCATATGTTTATCAAATTTTAAGTGTTTTCATTCATTAACTCCAACAATCACCCACATATCATGATTATAGTTAAAGAAATCAAAGAAAATGAACAGGGATACAACAAACAACACAAATCTTCAAATTCAACGGTAAGAGAACATAAACTATACAATAAAAAAACAGCTAGGCTAATCAAATTTACCACTAAAACAAACTACAAGCTGCTTTTTCTGCAGTTTTAATCATCAACAAGCATAGACATCAAACCTATAAAAAACAACTTTTTCTACATATCTCTACAAGTTCTACTACGAAGGTACCCAAAAACTCCATTCTTCACATCGAGCCTTCAACTAACACATCATACTACTGAAGTCGATGTAACTAAAGATACAAAACGTTCAAAGAGCCTACCTGAATACGGAGATACAGACGCCTAGTGTAGAAATCCTCGAGCCCCAAACAGATCGGCGCGTAACCCTGAATGGCAAACACCGGAACGGATCGTAAAAAATCGGATCCATCGGTTTCAGAAAAAAGGGGCCAAAGATCAAGAGACGAGAAGCGGGGAAAAGCACCTGGAGGTTCTTGGATTTGCGCAAATCGAGGAGCTTGCGAAAGAAATCCCTCATCTGGCCGAAGGCGAAGAGAAGGCCGTAGCTGAAGAGTGTCGTCAGCGCCGTCAGGTAGGGTAGCCGCACCATCGTGGCTGCCGGTCACCGGATCCGAGAAGTTCAGTCGATCTAGAAGGAGAAGGAGAGCTTGAAAAAACGAAGATGGGGAAGAAGGGACAGGGCAGCCGTGGTTTTTATTAAAGGTGGAATAGGAATTCGTCGTCAATGGCGACTGGGAGGGAGAAGTCGGAGGGCCAAAGGTGAGATTTGAACGCAGGAAGGGACGAAGAATGGGCTGCTGCGCTCAGCAGTTGACCGGAGGAGAGGCAGCCGACCACAGGATGACAGGAGGAACGGATCTACATAAACATCCAAAACATATTTTCATAAAAAAATAATAATAATAATTATCTCCACAAAATTTAATTTTATTTATATCTTATTCATACATTTTTAATTAATTACGCTACACAGACTTAAAATATTATAAAATTTTACATTTATATTTAACTTATTTTTATTATAATGAGTAATCATAATTTTTCAATAACCTAACTATGATTAAAGTACAAAAAATCTGAATCATTCATCATATTATTTTAAGGATATTTAAATATATTTTGAGTAAAAATCCTAAAATCTTAATATTTAGGTGACGGCAAAAGAATGAGACATCCGCGATGTGAATTAATTTTAAGACAAATCAGCGCTTTAGTGTGGTATTGAAGAAGAGAAAAATATGTACCATTAAAAGTAAAAATATAATTTTAATGATTTACTAATAGAATATTTTTTTCAAATAGATTTTGATTAAATTTTAACTCAAGTGTGTGTATGTACGATTTTGTAATATTTTGAGTGTGTATAATATAATTAATTAAGAATAGATGAATAAAGCATAAATAAAACTAAATTGTGTGGTATGTAGGTAATTATCCTAAAAAAAACACCTAAAACATTTGGCTAACAAAAAAACACCTAAAATATAAATATTATTCAGTAATATACAAATATTATTAATATTATTTCAATAATTTAATATAAAAATTTTATTAAAAAAATTAATTCAAACTAACATGCCATCATTAAAAAAAGTAACATCACTTGAAAAAATAAAGTTATAACTTATAACACCTCAATTATATAATTTAAATTTTTAAAATAATTTTATTAAATATACGCTAATGAATAACATTAATGTATTTAAAATATGGTGAAATAATATTTATGTTATCAATATCTAATAAATAAGTAAAATTATTTTATATATAATGTATCTAAGTCTCTCATTTTTTTTTGGAATTTACATGTCACTTCTAAAAAGAGTTTCGCATTTTTTTTTAATTCAAACTATATATTAATCATTCGATAGTCAATATTTTAAATACATAATTATAAACTATACATTTTTCATTAAATTGAGAAAAATTTAATTTTTTTATCTTATTTAAAAAATATAAAAATTTAGCAATTTATTAATATCAAAACATATAGTCTATTATACTATATTTAAAATAAGTGATAATATATATAAATATTTAATTTTAAAATTTTGCTTTTGACCTTAACTAAGGGTAAAATGGGAAAAATGAAATAAAACTAATTTATTTTTAAAATATATGAGAGATATGCAAAATGTTAGAATTTAATATCACAATTTGGGTATCATATAAATTATTTTTAATGTTAAATTTATGCAAAATTTAACATATCCGTAATTTAATATATATTGAAATTAATATTTGATATAATTTATAAAACTAATTTTCATCTAGATTAAAACTAGCATACGCAAAACAAACAGAGCATAATAATCATAATTATCATTCTATTATAATTATTAATTTTGACATGCAATAAATTCAAATTGATTTCAAATTTTAATAAAATCATCATCACTAATATTTATTAGGGTCAAATATCAAGCCCACAGATGAAAAATATCTATTTTACCCCTTAAAAATTTTGTTTCTGATAAAAAATATTTCAAAAATAGAAATTATAATTATAATTTTTAAATCTGAAATTTACTATTTCATTTATTAAATTAGAAATGCAGAATTTACCATCTGAGACCTATAAAGAAATAAAACTATAACATGAAGAAAACAAAATTTTATATTTTGAAAAACTAATACATTGCATGAATGCAATTTACCACATTTTATTGTAAAGTTAAAAAAATTAAGAACTTTATGGTAAAATATTGGTGAAAAAAAATATAAAATTACTTGAATTTAATATTATAATTATTATGACTCTTTGATTGGTGCTCAAATTAATCATAATTATTTTTTTTAAAATATAAAATAGAGTACATAATTCTCAATGTAACAATAAATTTTATTTAATATTCTCTCAATTAATCAACTTTATTTTTTATCATATATATATATATATATATATATAAACTCTATATTTTTTATAAAAGAATTAAAAAAATAGTTATAATCAACTTAATTACTAACCAAATAATGACTATAATAATAATAATTATTATTATTATTTTTTGAAATATTTAATTTGAACAAGGATGATTGGATCAAAGGCAATATCTATTTCCCACCTTCATTGACCCAGTCCTTTTGCATTACCAAGGAATTAATTTGATGATGCGCTCAACGGTCCCGATGTGACCTTTTGATGTTTATCATGATGCATCATTAATATTTTTACAGGAAAAAATAATTAAAATATAAAATAAATTTAATTAATATTTTATAGAATATAATCAACTATTATTTTAATATTCCTCAAATACGTAATATAAAAATAGTTTTTAATTGTATATTTTAATTTTAAAAATGATATGTAATAGAACTAATAAATAAAATCTTTATTAAGATATATATATATATATATATATATTTAAGCATTAAATGTAATTAACTAACTCTCTCTAATTTCTAAATTAATCAAATAAATTCTTTAATTTAACATAATATATCTTGAGTCCTTGATAATAAAAAAAAACTTTTTATTAATAGATTAATTTAATTAATTTAAAAATTATATTAATATTTTAAATAAAAATAGTATTTAATCTAATATATTAATTAAAATTTATTCTTTATTGAATAATTTTATTAAAATCAAAAATACATTTACATATTATCTCAAATTTAAAAATTAAAGAAAAAATACACATACTTCTAGATTGGGAGGGATATATATATATATAGTTGCTTGAAATATATATGTTTAATTATTTTACAATTAACTCTTTAGCCAAATCAACTTTATATGCAAGACATTTTTGAAAAATCACTTGATTACTTTTTCACTAACTTCTCATTTTTAAAAGAGTAAATATGATCTAGATCCCTAACATTGATGAGTAATAATAGTTAGGCCCACAATTTTAAAAACCCCTCAATTAAAGCCCTAAGGTTGATACGTAAGTTTTAATCATATCCTTTTTATTTAATTTATATTTTTTTTAATTTTTAAATAAAATTTATATTTAAATTAAATATATAAATATCAAAGGATTAAAATGCCCCTTCCTTACTACTGCACACTACCGCTTCACATAGGGACAGCAAGGAACGCAGTTCATGCACTTGCACAAGTGTTGGCACAGGTTATGGTTGTTAGCTCTCTACGTGCGCACTTGCTGACCTTGCGAGCAGGAGAAGTTATTGAATTCGGATGACGCACAGTCCGGAACTCAATCAGAGAGCACCACGTGAGCCATACAACTGGGTCCAAACACACGTGACACCCTCTGATTGGACGTCCGAACAACGCGTTGTCCGCACCCAATAATTTTTCTACAAGTAAAGGCGGAATGCCAAAATTCCCGAGCGTAGGCCCAAAATACCCAAGCATAGGGCCACCACACCATTGCCTTCGTGATGCCATGATTCCACGAAGGTGGGAAAAATGGAAGAATATTTTTATTCTTTTTATATTTATATATAATAAATTTGAATATAATTTTTATTTAAAAATTAAAAAATAAATAAATAAAGTATAAAGAGCCTTCTTAAAACCTAAAAATCAATTCTAAAAATCAATTGAATTTTTTTTTAAATTATAATCTTATTTAATATTAGATTTAAACCTCAAGAATCTATATGGTATTTATCCATTAAAAAATATGCTAGGCCATTTCAATGAAAACAACAAAAATACTAATTTTTTTATGAACAAATAAAATAATAATTACATATATGTCGCAAACTTAACCAAACATTAATGAAACTTTAATAATACAATCATTTACATTAATGCCGAAATGGCCTCTATTATGTTGCAAACATGCAGTGATGAACAGTCATTTTGTGAAAACAAACTTTAAAGATTTTAAACTATTTATTGAAGTATATGTGCATTATCATAAAAAAAAAAAAGATAAATCCATGTTCAAAAAAAAAAAAACCAAACTTCTACGATTAATCGAATGAACTTTCTAGCCGTAAATCGTGAGATAGAAAATAATGAATAATGCTTCGAGTCCCCCCTCATCCGACTCAGAACTATCGATCTAACTTGGCAATTTACATGATTCTATCGGCCACATAACAATGAAAGATTTTAGGAAAAAAGATGAAATTTTCGCCAAAAATATTAACCCTAATTTTTTTTTTCTCCCACCATCTCCGACTCAAACAGCGCTTCCATCACCCCTCTTCTCCTCCGACGACATCTCCGTCGCGGCGCATGCCCCTCCATTCCGTCGGCATTTTTGTCTCGACGCACGCCTTCGTCTCCCCCTCTTCCCCTCCTCCATCGGCATCTCAGCCTTGACGCACGCATTCGTCTCGACATGCGCTCGCCCCCTCCCCCATCGGCCTCTTTTGTCCTCTATCAATACCAACAATTTTGATCTTCGATATGACCTTTGTCTGTTGCCCCCTTATCATCTCCCCATCTATTTTCAACCAAAAATTTCATTCTCACATGGCCAACAGAATCACATAAACTGCAAGGTTTTCAAAACCGGACCGAAAATCGAACCGGTCAATCGACCGGTTCATAGTTTTATCGGTTCAATCGGTTGAACCGTGGTTCAACCGGATGACTTAATAATTACATCATAATTAAATATAAATTTTCTAAATGTGAGACTAATTTTTAAAATATGATAAAAAATATTTTGAAAAAAAATAATACAACTAATTTAAAAAATTTACTACCACAAAAAATGTATAAAAAAAATTAAAAAAACAAAACAAAATGAATACAATTATTTTTTTGTCAATTTGTCATTTAAAATACTCTCTTTTATAACAATTCAAAATAAATTCATAAAAAAATTAATAAATCAGTTAAACATCCATTATATAAAAAACTATTATTCAAAATATAATATTAATATTAAAATAGTAATGCTCAAATATCAATGTATAAAAATAAAATAAGAAACTCAAATAATAATTCCGGTTTGACCGGTTTGTTCGGTTTGGCGGTTGGATCGATTTTTACCGGTTCAACCCGATTTTTACCTGATTTCGGTTCTAATGTTGAACCAGACCGGACCTTGG
Organism: Apostasia shenzhenica; assembly: GCA_002786265.1. NCBI lineage: Eukaryota > Viridiplantae > Streptophyta > Magnoliopsida > Asparagales > Orchidaceae > Apostasia > Apostasia shenzhenica. Next base: position 2,198,596 of record KZ451988.1, read on the forward strand.
GCCGGTTCCCGGTTGAACCGGTCGAACCGCCCTGTCCCGTCCGGTTTTGAAAACCCTGATAAACTGTCAAGCTGGATTGAAAGTTTGGAGTCACGTGAGGGACACGTGCAGCATTATTCAGAAAGAATAATAGTATATAATACATCCACCACGATAATAGAGAGTAGGTGCAGTTTGGTGCCAGCATCCTAATTTTTTGGCTGCACATTAAATACTTAGTTGAAAATAAGAAGATATGGTTCTTTTATGAATACTAGTAAAGTCAGATGCAACGCATGTGGTCCCTTTGGTTCGCGAGTATGATGTTTAAGCTACGACATGCCCATAACATCAGATATGATACTCCTTTCGCTGATTCGGCCTTTCTGCACATCAGTTACGATGCTTAAGCTCAGCATTCCCCGTAACATCGGATACGATACACCTCGATCGCAGTTCGGCCTTTCTCAATATCGATCACGATGCTTAGGCTATAGCATCCCCCATAATATCGGATACGATAATCCTCAATGCGTCGATCCGGCCTTTCTGAACATCGCCCTATTCTTCAAGAGAGCATTAAAGTCATCTGGCCCAGAAGCTTTGCCCAACTTGATCTCAATATCGGTGACGATGCGTAAGCTACAACATGCCCATAACATTGGTTACGATAATCCTCGATCCCGATGGTTCGGTTTTTCTGAACGTCGATCACAATGCATAAAGTACAGCATCCCCCATAACATCGATATGTCTTTAATAATTTGAATATAAGCAGTACAAATCGTTTTTTTTTTCTAAAACTCTTAAATACTTCTGTTGAGACTTTATCATAAGCTTTTTCCAAATCAATAAAAATCAAATGTAGATTTTCCTTTAAAATATGAATAAAAAAATTAATTCGATCTCAATCAGAGCCAGAACAAACTCATTTAATATTTAACTCAAGCTCAATAAGCATTAAAAATAGGGATCACAAAGTACTTTTTAAGAAAAAAAATATCTAACATCAATAGATAGATTATTTTCAAAAGCTTTTCAATAATAGTTGTGATAATACATTTGATCTTACAAAATTTAACATTCAAAAAAAGAATAAAAATTATTATTACATCTAGTATATTAGTAAGGCTGAAATTTGGGAGTTTTAAAAAAGATGAAGTGTAAGAAAGCAGTTGAACCAAATTAAGGCCGTTATCGAACCGATTTCAAGCGAGCCGAAGGCAGCTCGAAATTAAAAAACTTTAAGCTTGGCTCAGCTCGGCTCAACATCGAAATGGGAAGCGACTCGACCCGAAACGACTCGATTCCGAGCCGATTCAAATTATGGTTCAAATCTGCTTGTAATTATAAAAAAAATATAGGAATATTATATATCCAAAAAAAATTGATCCCTAAACTTTGAAAAAATTAAGATTTAAACTCTTCCACACTACCACTAAACTACTAACTAAATTATATTTAATAACATTATATATATTATAAATATCAAAATTAGTTATGTTATACATATAATTTTGAACTAAATCGAATCATATTTCGAGCGAGCCAAAAATCAGGTCGAAATGAACTTCGAGCTAAAGTCTCTAGCACATGATTCGATTCAAAATTTTTGAACTAATTTTGAGTCCATTCAAAAACCAAACGAGTTCCATGTGAATTTCGTGTTTTAGATATTTTTAACACCCCTAGACCGGATGACATCCCAATAAATGTTTGAAAATATATGAGAAATAAAAATGTCTTGATTCACTAGATTATTTAATATAATTTTAAAGATTAAACAAACGTCAAACGAGTAAATAAAGAGTATATTAGTACTTATCTATAAGAATAAAGGCAATGTACAGGATTTTGCTAATTATAGATGTATTAAATTAATGAATCATACTTGAAAACTTTAAAAAGGGGTAATTGAGCAGAGATTAGGATATCATAGAACCAATTTGATTTTTTGTCTGATAGATCTACTATAAAAGTTATTTATTTGTTGAGGTTTTAATAGAAAAGTTCAAGGAGAAAAAAAATCTGCATTTAATTTTTATCGATTTAACAAAACATATAACGAACTTCTAAGGAAAGTGCTTTACAGAGATTTTGAAAAAGAAATTAGTTTGCACTATCTATATTTAAGTTATTAAAGACAAGTATAAAGGCGTTGTTACTTCTATTCAAATACAAATGGTTTAATTAAGGATTTCCAATTACACTTGGACTACACTAAAACTCAATTTTGAACACATATCTTTTTGTATTAGTTATAGAAGCCCTGACTAGATATATTCAAGAAACAATATCTTGGTGTATGTTTTTCACAGATGCTACTCTTATTATTGATAAGACTAAATAAAAGCTTTTCGTCTTAGCAGATTAAAAACTGAATATATGAAATATAAATTTAATCAAGATAAAAACATTAATATTGGTAAAGTGATAATTGATAATTAAATTATCAAAAAAAGTGAATGATTTAAATACATTGGATTAATTATACAAAATAACGATAAAATACATGAGAACGTAATCAACAAAATTAAAGCAAGATAGCTAAATTGAAAAAATGCTTCTAATGAGTTGCGTGATAAAAAAAATTCACTTAAACTTAAAGGTAAATTTTACAAAATAATTGTAAGACTAAAAATATTATATGGTACAAAATATTGACCCATAAAGCAAAAATACACAAGTAAAATAAATATTACAGAGGTAAAGATGCTAAAGTGAATAAATAGGTATACACGAAAAGATAAACTGAGAAATAAGTATATTCACGAGAAGATTTGATAGCTTTAATTGAGAATAAGCTCATGAAAAATCGACTAAAATAGTTTAAACATATAAATCGTAGGACGATGAAAGTTTTAGCAAGGAGAGTTAAGTTATTAAATCTTACCCAAGTTAAAAGTGGAAGAGAAAAACCAAATAAGATACAACAAGCAACCATCAGAAAGGATTTCATATATTTGGAAATATGAGAACTTGTTATTTAATAAAGCGCAATGAAAATAAAGAATTTATGTAATCGGCCCCATGTAAACAAATAAAAACTTGTTTGTTATTGTTATTGTATAGACATCATAACTTTTGTAGCAAAAACATTTAATATAAAATTGCCAGCAAACCAAGTAAAATAAACTAAATATACACATCTTCTCAAAATGATAAAATTCAAAGCAATGAGGATATTGAGTAAATAATAATAGAAGACAATTACTTATATGTCACAAAAAAATTTAATATTACTTGTATGTTATTCTCTTTATAATATTTAAATTATAGAGATGTATGCATTTGAATAAGAGTGTAATATTTAACTCAGGATATGCTACACATTATTAACGCAGTCATTGGAGTAAGCGAAGAAGGCGTAAAAGTTAATAATACTATCAAATAACTCTAGCTACAACAATAAACAACATAAATATTTAGAAGCAAAAGGCACATAGATCAGTAATCAAAGCATAACAGTAAATTAAATTGATTAGTTTGAAACTGCAACATTTAAGGCAAATATCAATGAGTACTCACAAGATAAAGTGTTCTTCGAGTGTGAAGGACTGATCCTACTTAATCTTGGAAACTTACTTTCGAGACCGACTTGAACAAATTTTTGCTTAGAGAAATATATACCTTTTAAGACTTCAGAGTTATGGGAATCAAAGGTTTCCTACAAACACAATTCTCTGTAATTGATTACTTATTTTCTCATTGAAAAATGAAACATTTAATTAAAGGAAAAGTCAACTTAACCAAACTAATAAAATGGCTAAAGGTGGATGGTATGGGAGAGAAAAAAGAACCATGTCAAGATCCATTATTCAAATATGGTTCTATCGTCTAGAGCTCAGTCCAGACCTGATTTATTTAAGCTAGCTGATTAAATAGCTATAGAGTGATCCGTTAGGAGCTATAGTTTTCCTCTTCTACTAACACTCCAATAAATCAAGGAGAACATGGAACATAAGCTACAGATATGTTGCCTTCAACCAACCAAGTCAGTTTAAACTTCTTATATTGGCTTCGCTTAGGGCATGTTTGGTTGGTGCCGGAATTCCCAAAAAGCCCTTGGTTGCTTGTGCCTGCCAAACGACTGGGAAAGCCGAATACACCCAGCGTCGCGCGGAATTGTCATTTCAGCTACAGAGAGCGGCTGAAAGAAGCAGCGGCTTTTCTCCTCTCCGTCTTCTGATGGATTTCCGCCTTTACCTTGCGAAAATTTCGCTCTACCTCTTCTCCTTCCTCCAGCTCGCCAGTGGTGCCGCAAGGTTCGCAAATCTTCCTACGCAAGGTG
>KZ451988.1:2202875-2213565 GCA_002786265.1 Apostasia shenzhenica
AAAAATTCATTTGTGGTTTGGATCCAGGTATTTTGTCTAGTTCAATTTACATTTCAACAGTTTAAACTAATTTTGTTTTACAGTCAGTATTACGATAACATATATTTCACTTTTCAGACACAGTTTTAGTACATAAACAAAAGATTAATTAACAAAAATTTATCTTAATTTTACGAAAATTTAAGTTTTTTTTTTTTATATTTCGAAGCTCGGTCCAAACGAGGAGAACCAGGTCAGCACTTTCATTTTTCCCATACAATTTAAATTTTCAGTCACTACATTTATATGCCAACCAAACGAGAATTTTTTTTAACACTTCAACCAAACGACCAGAGTTGAAATTATCACTTCATATACTACCATTAACACCCACTATATTTCAAAGCTCGAACCAAACGGGCCCTTAGCTATGGAATTGAGTTTACCCACATGTGATTATTTTTAGCATCTCTTCACCCAACTCATTAAACATGTAACATAGAATATCAAAGGCATGATAGTCATTATCAAAACGTAAGCATTATAAGTCTAATGAAGACCTTAGCAAAGTCAACTCCTTAAAACTTACTTCGTGGAAAAACTGCGTAACAGCATAGCAAGATCATGAGAGCCTGTTGTTATAGAAATTTACAATGGCGCAGCAAAGATATATAAGTCTAATATTGTTTAAATTATGGCAACATAACAAAGGCAAGAAAGTTTAATACTAGGGATTTGCTTTGTAACAATGTATCAAGGGCATAAAAACCTACTATCAATGATTTGGTTTGTGATAGCGTATCAAGGACATAGGATATATCATGAAAACCGACTATCAAATAGAACATCCCGAATAAAATGATAGTCAACCTCAATGTATTTTATATATTCATGAAAACTGAGAAGTTAACAATGTAAATGACAACTTGGTTATCACAATACATGATCAATGAGGATATTCCTGACACTCACAAAGAGAAGGGGAAATAACTTGAACAAAAAGAGAAGTATTGTGCTGTAATTAAATTTTGAAAAAAGCATTAGCAACTAAATTTTGATTTGACCATGAAAATCGCATATGCAGAGGGGAATAGATCACAATCCCATCCCAACCAGTAACAGAAAGCAACAGACCAAATTATTTTTTTGGGTAACGCGCATCGACCCTAATGAGCGCTGTGCAACCAGCATTAACACCATCAAAGCATATTTTAAAGGTAAACAAAAGTCATTGAAATGCATTATGAAAAGGGCTGAAGTGGAAAAATGTGTAACTACCTAGATTCACATTTTACTTTTTCAGTCATGATGAAAGGAAGGAATCCACTAATAATCATCTTATACTTTCCCAAAATTCATTTCTCTTGCTTTCTATCAAGATTTCCATACTTTCCTATCTTTAATAGCTTTGCATGACAAAGTCGTGTTTCTCTTTACAAGATCACTAAGATGGTTTACAACGCATTCACATTTTACTTCCCATTCCAGCTCTATTGATGTGTGAACAATTAGATGCATTATCAGAATCCTCATCTCATACATATCATCCTAGTTATGATGAGAAGCATGTACTTTCCAAGAACTTTCACGAACACACTGAACAACCTTCGTTCCCCATTCACTGTGAACTTAACTGAGTAATTATCTTGAATGGATTTCAACATCAATGCCTGCTTTAATGAAATTGCATCCTCAAAAGGACATCCCAAAGAAATTACTAGAATCTTAGAAAACTTCTCCAATGGGAAAGAAATGCTTTCATCTCTCAGAACATTACCATTTGAATCTTTACACCAATAGAATAGCTGGATGATGAACTAATATATCCATCTTCAATAACTTCCACAATGAATCTAGAATCAACATCCCTCTTCAATAATCTCCACATTAAATCTAGAATCAACCTCCCTAACCATTTTTACCTCATTTTCAAGCTCAACTACAACCGGTTGTCAACATATAACAGATCCCAATCTATCACATTAGCAACTAGAAAAGAAGCCACAAATTCTCCCTGGCAGTATCATCAGCCAGCCCAATGCATTCTAAAATATGCACGTCATTCGTGATTTGTTTATGTTCATATTGCTTCGGACTTGTGCCTGCTACATAATGTGGAGGTGATATATATATTCTTTTCCAAGTAATATGATTTTTTTTTCAATAAAAGCTTTTAACTCTACCATTCCAATGATATCCAAACCCTTTTTTCCTCTTTATTTTGCTTTTCTTGTCGTGGATGCGGTCCGCATGATGAACTTGTTTGGTTTGTCCACCAAATTTTATCATAAATACAATATAAACTCATCTTTCACCTGTTTGTTTGTAAAGTTTAATTTAATAAGGTTAAAATTATACTTGAATAGAGATATTTTTTTATTGAAAGTTGTCAATGATGTGAAATAAAGTTAATTATTATGTTTGGATATGTGAGGGATGTGATATAAAGTTTGTTATTATGTTGGGATATGTAAGGGATGTGATATAAGTTAATTATTATTTTAGTAATATGTGTAGGATGTGAAATAAAGTTAATTTTTAATATTAAATTTTATGTGATATGCCAGGTTAAAATTAAACCAAATTAATTTTTAACTTCCAAACAAACGGAGCCTCACTCATAACAAGCGCACCCTCTGAATTAAAAAAATGTACAAGTATTTATTAAATTAAAACACCTTGCAGCTAGCGCCAATGGTCTGAATGTTGTGCCTAAAGCAACATGCCACACACCACACCACCAGCTTGCATCCTATCCCTACAGCCCGTGAGTTCGATTTAATTGTAAAAATTAAATTGTACAATCGAAAGATCTATAACATACACGCAACATAGTTAATTACAAATAAATCAATTTTCTTTTAAAAAATATATATTTTTTCAAATACACATGTGGTTTTGAAGGGATAGCTCCAATCTAATCATGAATTTGTACATTTCACTTTCCATAATGGATACGCCTAAGTATTTGGCACATTCCGCACACTATATAGCTTCAAATAATTTTTTTTTTTAAACATGAGGAGTAACTCTCTAGAGCAACTAGAAATTAGGATGATCAAAAGGCCTTTATTTAAAAAGTTCTTGTAATGTCACAAGGCAACATGAATAAACACAATATAACTAGAAATAATCCAAAACTTTTTGCCAGCATAATAAACAAACTGCACAATGCACAAGGAAATAAGCATTCTAAACAGAAATCATACCTAGGGAGAGATAGGCCCGGAAGCTGTTCGTCCAGAGAAGCCATGAATGTTTCTGAGACCCCTGAGGCAACAGTCCAGACAGAGGGATTTGTCGACTTCAGAACTCTTTTCAATCCTCGTCAGTTGATCACCATCGGAGCCTTCGAATCCGTCATTTTCCTGAACCTTCACGCCGTGAGCCGGCCCCGGCCAGCTCCTCTTCAGCCTACAGCCACCGGCCTTTCGCGAGTCGCGCCGTGAACCTCCACGCCGCACCGACTGCGGAAATCCGCGTCGGCTTCCCGTCTCAATGGATCGGAGAGGAGGCGGAGTTAGGGCGGCGTTAATTTAATTTGTGAATAAAAAGAAAAAAAAAGGATAAATTACATTCAGATCTCTGTGTTTAAAGATTAATAACGCATAGGTACAAGTTATAACATCAAAGTCCCTAAATTTTAATAAATATCAAATAAGTTCTTTTTTATTTTTTATTATTAAATTTTTTTAAAATTACTATTATACCCCTCCCCCTCTCGATCCGTGCAAGTGCGCCAACGAGCGGCATGTGCGACCCACCGACGGGTCGCGCAGCCTCCCGCGTGCATGGAGATCGGGAGGAGAGAGAAGGGAAGGAATATAATAGTAATTTTTAAACTTTTTAATAATAAATAAAAAAAATCATTCGATAATTTATTAAAACTTAAGGACCCCGATATTAAATTCTAAAAACATGAGCTTATGCGTTATTAAGCGTTAAATGCAAGAACTTGAGTGTAATTTATCCAAACAAAAAATTTGGAGGCCTCCAGGTCAATGTTATGTTTAGGAGATGCAATTACCAACACTAACCTGCACGCAGATATTATCGATTTTCAGTACAACTAAATTATATATATATATATAATTAATATCATAACTTTATAATAGAAAATCATTCTATCATTAGAGAAATTGCATATTTATAATTTTATAAATTGAATATATACATAATACATATATATTATATTATATACGCTAACCCTGTTTGGCGCGAGGATTAAAATCAGAACCAAAATGATACTAATTTAAAAAACAATAATAATAATAATAATAAATAATTTTTTTTAATAATTTTACACAAAATTCTAATATAAGATAATATTATTTTTTACTTCACATACTCAATAATTTTCAATAAAAATATATACTTTATTTCACATCCTAGACTAAAAAATTAGAATCGACTATTTTGGTCTAAGATGTGAAAATAAAATAGATATTTTTATTGAAAATTATTGAGTATGTGAGGTAAAAATTTTTTTTTATTAAAATTTATTATTGTTGTTTTTTTAAATTAGTATCATTTTGGTCCTAGCGCCAAACAGGGCTAACATATTGAATATTAGCGTGTGATGCAAGATGAGTATGAAGATGATTTACACAGTCACACATATATGAATGCATGTAACTTATGAATGACAGATACAAGTTTAGTTATTAGCTTCAACCAAACTCTAATAACTCATACTACGATTTCGAGACTTCCGATTTCGAGTCTTTGTCGATTTGATCGAACTCGACTTGATGTCAGCCCTACGAAGTAGCTAGGAAGAGGAAGGCCTAGCATGGAGAGTTAAGGGTCAGTTTGCATAGCCAAGGAGACTGCCTGTGGATCAATGAAGACTACAGTCATTTCGAAAGTTTAGTTCATGAGCAGAGAACACAGGCAAGTCATCCTTGGCTACCAAAGAATGGCTCTCATCTTCATGCAAGGCCTCTCTTCCACTCTTTTGAGCTTCTTCTTCTACTGTCATGGTTCTTCAGCCATATCCCCATGGCTGTATTTATAGCAAGGTGGGGAATATCCATTGTAGCTTGAGAGATTGCCATGCACGTTTGCAGTCTTCTTATTCTTTGACTTTGATATTCAACAACTCGGAATATATTCTTCATAATGGGAGTGAGTGTGGAGCCTGGATCTTCTACAATATGAAGATTAAGAATTATGATAAAAAGTACATAATCTTATTTGGGAACAAATGATATAATAGACAGATCACTTTGTCCGTTCTAGGGACTGGAAGGTTCGATTAGGCAATGAATGCTCGTTTGTTCCGCTTGAAATCGTTCGCTTGAAGATATCGCTCCACTCGTTTGAGCTCATGGGGCGGTGCAGCAAAAACCAATTCAATCCTAATTAGATCTGATCACTATAGACTATTCTAGGGTTTGAGAGGGTGAGATTGTGAGCTTTTTCTTTTTTTCTGATGTTAAGATATTGTGAGATCCTTTTATTCTTCACGAAGATCTTCGGAAAAACAGTAAAATTTCGTTAGTGCGGCTATGACTTTTTTTCGGACTTGAGATTTTTCACGTAAAATTAGTGTTCTTTTATTTCTCTCTCTCTCTCTCTCTCTCTCTCACACACACACACACACATGAAAGGATATAGCAAGTCAGAGAACAAAAATCAATCTCTCTCTCTCTCTTTGAATACAACAGTTTGATGAATTGAAATTATAGTAAAACTCTAAGGCCCTGTTTGGCGTGATGACCAAAATTAGAATCAAAATAATACTAATTAAAAAAACAATAATAATAATAAATAAAAATTTTTAATCATTCTACACAAATTCTAATATGAAAAAACATTATTTTACTTCATATACTCAATAATTTTCAATAAAAGTATCAACTTTATTTCACATTTGAAATCAAAATACTGATTTTAGTTTTTTAAACTAATACCATTTTATTTCTGATTTTGGTTTTCGCGCCAAACAGGGCCTAACTAAAACTTTCAACAGAGCTCAACAAAATTGACATCGCTTAACTTTGAGCCAAACTTGAAGTCAAACCATTTTTTTTTTTCGACTTTTTCTCATAAGTTAATCGTTTGACCTTGCCTCATTCCATAACTTGCAAAGGGGGGATAAGATGCTTAAAGCCATCATCAAAAGTCAATGTTCTTTGAAGGGCACATGATTCCATGGCCAGCAGCAGCACCATTAAAGCACTTCAAATTGCCAACAAAATCTAGCAAAAGCCATGCACACCACTTGGCAAGATCAGATCATAAGTTAGCTCTTGAAAATTGGGATTTTGACTTCTTTAGATCTTCAATTCAAGTGAGGCAAGATGAGATGCTGGAATATGAGATTTTTAGAGCCTTCTTCAGTAAGAAAGGAACAAGATCTTGACTAAACTTCAGGCTTTGGGGAGGGGTGTTACCTGGCCAGAGTTGATTTATAGATTGATTTAAGCTCGGCTCCAACTTTCTAAGTTTGAGCTATCTCTACCAGACTTAGGCCTATCAGTGGATCGAGTTGTGACTTGATCCGATCCGACTAAACCTTCAAATAATTTTTTATTTTGACCCGTCAACTTGACCCGTTTATCGACTCGATCTATTTACAAATAAACAGATTGGATCTGAATCACCATTATAATCTAACTTATAATTCATGTAGATATATGATGTAATTAATAATTTTTCTATAGAAATGCTGACATAGAAAGCATCACTATGCTTAATCAATAAAAAATTTTACGAATTATATTACTTGTTTTATGATTTACTTTTATAAATTTATGCTTCGCAGTATATATATATATATTACAAAAACTAAAATTAATATTGAAATACTCAAATTCATAGAAATATGATATTTTTTTCATTTTCAATAAATTTAATATTATTCTGATCTGAATTTGGAAAATACATTAAACGACTTTTATTATAAATGAATCAAACTTGAAAATCCAAGTTCCAACCCTATTAAATTTCCGACTTGAGAGGATTTGAGTCAACTATGACTTGATCCGATGTATTCGGATCTGGGTTGGTGTTGACACAACCCAAATCTAACCCGTTGACAGTTCTAACTCGACTAGTGTTTGATTTCAAGTTGGTTCGAACTTTAGTTGAGCCTGCTCAAATCCCTTAATGATTTGTGAATTAATTTAGAAAATGAAAAAGCATCCTTCGTTGAGGTTTACTTTGCCAACATACACTCTTAACTATTACATTTTCACATTCTTTTCATAAAAATAATAAAGAAAAATTCAAGCTACAAGCTATTGATCTGATCATGGCTAGAATTGAACTTAATAAAATTATGAGTTATGAATCGTGTCTCAACTCAACAAACTCGACTTGAGTCCAATTCGAACTAAATATCAATCTAAGCATCAAGTGATCGTAATCTCAAAAAAAATTGTCATGTAATATTGTTCATATACAATTTTCAAAAAAGTAAATATAAAGTCCATAAAAAGTCAAAAATATTCATATGTCTGGGTATGAGTTTGGGTCTCTATCTCTAGGTCTAGGTTCTGTCTCTAGGTCTAGGTGTAGGTCTATGTGTAGGTTTAGGTGTAGGTCTAAGTGTAGGATTAGGTCTCTGTCTAGGTCATTGTCTAAGTCTAAGTGTAGGTCTAAGTCTAGATCTCCAAGTCTTTAGGTCTCGATCTCTAAGTCTAGGTCTCTAAGTATCTAGGTCTCAGTCTCTAAGTATCTAAGTCTCTAAGTATCTAGATCTCTAATTTTAATTTTCTAAGACACCTAAATTTACAGGAGAATTCAATTCACCTGATAAAATTCACCCACCCGATGATGTGTCCTCCTCTCTCTAAAGTCAATTTGTGTTTTCTAAAATTACGGTCAATTTCAAATCACCCGATCAAATTCACTCAATGACATGGCACAACAGTCATTTGATTTTGGGCTATTTTTTAAAAGTTAAAATTTTCGGATAATTTCAATTCACTCGAGTGAAATCACTCGATAACTCTTATGGCAGACAAAAATATTATCCAAATTTACTTTTCGACTATTTTAATTAACCATTTTGTAAAGAGCAACCAACCTCATTCACCCGATAATGCGGCACAACAGTCATCTTTGCCTTTGGGCTGCCTATGAAATCTTTCGAAATTTTTTTATGATTTCAATTCACCCGAGTGATTTCACTCGATAACCTCATAACCCTCGTGACAGACAAGATGTTATTCAAACCTGCTTTTTAATTTTTTTGATTAATCTTTCTGTCTCATTCTTCCTATCAGATCAAAGAGTGGAAATGACTATTTTGCCTTAATTTTACTTAGAGGGCGTTTGGTTCAGTGTTATCTCAATGTGAATGTTATTTAGATGTCATATTATCTAAATGTCATTGTTATTCATCAATAGACATTTGTTTAGTTCAATGTTATGATATTAGAAAATATCAATGCTATCTAAATTATTTTTGTTTAGTTAAAAGTTATTAATATTATAATGACAAATTGACAGTGTTAATTTGAGATGTCGCCCGATTTGGGATGACATCTAGATGTCAGTGTGTAATGGTATTTTTGTAATTAATTATAATATTATTTAAAGATGTCATTATACTAAACAATTACTTTCTAAAGATAATATAACATAACATTAAGATAACACAGAACCAAACGCCCCCCTTAATCAAAATTCCCTTCAAAACCATTATAAATAGAGGATATCTTGGTTCATTCTATCTCTTTGGCAAAAATACAAAAACTTCTCAAACTCTCTATTTCTTACTTTAGCTGAAAGCTTCTCCCATATTCCTAAACTTTCTGTCTATTTTTCTGTAAGTACAATCAAGAGAGGTTTGGAAATTTCTGAGGTGGTTTTACTCGAGTTTTCTCTCTTTCGCTGAATTGATTTTTTCTTGAAAATTTCTCAGATTTTTATACTATTCATTTGAGCTCTAAACGAGTAAAAATTTTCACTACAAATTTCTGGGAGTCTCTTTTTTCTTTGGAAATCTTCTTGGAATTTTTTTGACAACTATAATTTTCTCTGAAATTTTTTATTTTATTTTAAAATTCCTGTAAATCAAACAAAATTCAAAAAATTCTAAAAATTTTACAATAATTTTGCTAGCAAATACTAGGTCTAGTAGGTCTAGGAGGTCTAAGTCTAGGTCTAGGAGGTCTACTAGGTCTACTCGGTCTCTCGGTCTCGATCTCGCTCTCAATCTCTAAGTTTTTGTCTCTCGGTCTCGGTTTCTAGGTCTCAGTCTTAGTTTGGGTCTCGAGCTCGGTCTCCGTCTCGGTCTCAATATAAGTCTACGTCTCTAGGTCTCTAGGCCTCTGTCTTTGTCTTTAGGCCTCTAGGTCTCTCGGTCTCGGCATCATCCTACTGGAAGTCTAACGAATGACATGACGCGTTAACCACACTCAATAATAACTCCCGTTGCAGGATGACGTACTTTACCTATTTATTTGCTTATTCTTCAGTTAATAACATTGAATCAACAAAGGATTTGTTCAATTTATAATTTTTCCAAAATTGTGAAAAGCTAGATGGAACAGAAAAATAAATAATCTTAACTTCTAGGTCTTACTGCCTTGCTGGTAAGATCATGATTTATAGCCCTTTTTGGAATCAGACTAGGAATCCAACGTTTTCCATTTTTGGTACAAAGTCAACATTAGATTCTCCACTTATCACTGTTATTCTGTTTAATAATTTAATTAAAACAACGAAGTGCCCTTTAAGACATAGAAAATGGTGGTCTAATTCTAGGAAATAAAATCATAAAATGTCTAATTTGATTTTTCTAATAGAAAGCTTATCATTTAACAATATCAACTGCTGATGCAGATCTGTCTCAGAGGGGGCCTAAGACGGGCTTGCATAATAGAGTTTCGAACGGGCTCGTCTAATAGAGATCTGAATAGACTAATATAACGGAGACCCGAGCAAGACCGTCTAACAAAAGGTACTAACAAACATTTCGGCCCAAATTCTAGTAAAATTCTAACATTGCTAATCAAACATTTCGGCAAATTTTTCAATACCAGATATTTCAAATGGTAAATATTATTACCGTTTTGTTATCTACGCTTCAAACTATAAATAGAAGGACAGAAAATGAGGACGGGCTCTCTCCCACTCGCTCACTCACCTCCGAGCCTTCAAATCTATAGTTCTCCGGCCTTCCTCTGCCCACATTGTTCAACTCTAAATAGTCCCAAAAGGCTTCTAGAAAGTCATTCCCTTTGTTAAAACACAAGACGATGTTATGGCTTTTTCTTAAGGACATTCGAGTTATATAAGATTCTAATTAATCTCTAACTCAAAAGTATTGAATGTTGTTTAAGTTAATGTTATATATTTGATTCTCATTAGATGTGAATGTACATTGCAACAATAGTAAGTAGGGATTATATATAGCTTACATCAGTTGACAAAAAAATTGGTTTAGGCTCGATATAAATCTACTACGAGAGAAATCCTCTTATGCACTGTAATTCGCATAAAACAGCATAAAAATGAAGAAAACACTAAAGAGATTAGAGACAAATTTTATGTAAAAAATAAATAAAGAAAAAACTTACAAAAGGAAAATGGCAGTAAGAGTAAGGAACAGAGGAATTCATTTTAATATATACCACAACAACAACAACAACAACAACAACAACCAAGCTTTAATCCCACTAGGTGGGGTCGGCTACATGAATCCTTTGTTTCCATTGCGCTCTATCAGTTACCAAATTCTTATCTAAGTTTAAGT
>KZ451988.1:2218149-2237305 GCA_002786265.1 Apostasia shenzhenica
AGCAGTGCAAATCTCTTTCTTTTCTAAAACTCTCCAAAGTACTTCTCTTGAGACTTTATCATAAGCTTTTTCCAAATAAATAAAAACCAAATGTAGATTTTCCTTTCTCTCCTTAAATTTCTTCATTAAACTTCTTAATAAATGAATGCTTCTATAGTAGATCTACCTGGCATAAAACCAAATTGATTCTCTGATACCTTAGTATTAGACGTAACCTTTGTTCGATCACTCTCTCCCAAAGTTTTAAAGTATGACTCATTAATTTAATTCCTCTATAATTGGCTAAAACTTTCAAAGTCTAAATCAAAATATTTGGATTTTACTTTAGTTTATTTGCATTGAGTTCTAACTAAATTTACATTATTTAATTATTAAATTTGATTAGCTTTGCTTTGTCAATGTTAAAGTATAAAATTTTATATATAAAATCATAAATTTACTTACTATGATTAAGTATCAATTAATATTTTAATATTTATATATTTTTATTATAAAAAATTTATATACAAAAAATTGATATGTATTTTTAAAAGTAAAAATAAATATATAGCTTATAATTATAATTTTAATTTTAATTTTGTAATAAATATATTTATTTTAAATAAATACAAAAAATTTCGTGCAGTTTTTGCACAAGAAAAATATTAGTTTATATTAAGAGAGGGAATATGTGTAAGTAAATTTTTTTTGTCTTTTTGCTATGAACAATCTTAGCCATTCATTTATCTACTAATAGATCTAAATCATCAATTTATCCCGTCATGCTCACATCCATATATTTTGCCTTTTTGCTATAAACAATCTTAGTCATTCATTTATTTACCAATAGATCTAAGTCATCCATTTGTCCGTTTATCTCATATCCACATATTCATATACATAACCATGCCATATATTAGCTATCATAAAAAATGACAGATAAGTCTCTTAAAATATTACATTGATTTAAGATCCTAATTCTTCTTTTTATGAAAAGCACAATATGGTCTCATAGTTTTCTTAATCTTCACCTTTGTTCTAAAGAAATTAGAATTCAGTCCCCAAAATTTTTCAAATCTTATCCTTACATCAGAATTTTTAATAAAAAAAATAATTATAATTTGGTCCCTTTTACTTATGATCTTACTTTCAACAAAACTACAATTCAATTCCCCAATTGTATCTGATATTGATATTAGTTTTTAATTCCCTATAATAAAAACTGCAATTTAGTCTCCTAATTTTCAACAGTTCAATTCCTCAATCTTGATGTTGATATTGATTTTTAATTCCGTATAATATAAATTGCACTTTAGTTCTTGATTTTTCTTAATCCTAATCTTAAGTCCTAATTTTATATAATTAAACTTATAATTTATTTCTAATTCTTCGCAAACATGTTCTTAGGTGACAAGAAATTATAGTTTGATCTCTTAACTTCTCTCACTGACCTTAAATTTTAAAATATTACAATTTAGTCCCCCAAATTTTAAAAAATTAGAACTTGTAACCTTTTAAAAAAATTATAATTTAAATTAGTGATTTCATTTAATCTTAGTTTTAATCCAAAAAAATTATAGTTTAGTCTATTAACTTTTATTAGACTTCATCTTAAATCTTAAAAGTTATGAAATTATAAGAAATTATAATTTAGTTTCTTATTTTTTCAAATTCTTAACAATGGCAATTTACTCTCTTAATTATTGACAATTTAATCTTTTAATTTTTTTAACCTTAATCTTAGGTCTTGATTCTTCTTTTTGAGAAAATTATACTTTAGTCTTCTAATTTATTTTAATCTTAACCTTAGGTCTCACTACTTCAAAAAGATAATAATAAATAAGTTTGAACATATTTTAAGTTTGTAAGGGTAAAAACTTTTATCATCTTCTACAAATAAGGGTAAAAACTTTTATCATCTTCTACAAATGAATCTTGATTGTCAATTTTTCTATCCACGAATCACATCCAACCAATTCATCCGCCATTTGCAAAGCCGAGTGGCAAGCTATGCTATTCATTAAAAATTATAATTTAATCATCCGAGTTTTTTAGTGTTAATCATAGATTTTAATTCTTTACGATCAAAATTATAATTTAATCTCTTATTTTTTCTAATTTTGATCTTAGATCCTAATTTTGTATAATAATTTCTAATTTAAATCTTGGTATTACATCTTAATTTCTCACAATAAAAATTGTAATTTGGTTGTTTTGATTTCTTTTAGGCTTGTCTTAACTCCTAGCAAAAAATTACAATTTGACCTTCTTAATTCTCATCGACTTAATCTTAGATCCTAATTATAACTTGAGGAAAGGTCTTTTTTCCATTTGTACAAATTATAATTTAATCTCTTAATTTTTTTAATCTTAATCTTAAATCCTAATTCTTTACAATAGAAATTTTAATTAAGTACATAGCTTTCTCTTAGTCTTCATCTTAGTTCCACTGTTGTGTTTTTGCAAAATTATAGGTTAATCCCCTAAATTTTGATAGTCTTGCTTTTAAGTCGTAATTCTTTAAAATAAAAATTATAATTTGGTCACCAATTTCTTTTAGTCTTCATGTTAGGTTATAAAAAATTATAATTTAGATTCCTAATTCTTTCTAATTTAATCATGTCATAATTCTCTATAATTAAAAATATAATTTTCTCTCATAGTTTTTCTTAAACATCTTAAGTCTAACAAATTATAATTCAATATTTTAATTCACTTAGTCTTAATTATAGGTTTTAATTTCTTATAGTAGAAATTATAATTTAATTCATGTATTTCTGTTAGTCTTGGTTTTAATTTTAATTTGTTGCAATAAAATTTTTAAGTCTTAATTTCTCATAATCCTGTAATTGTTCTGTCATGAAGTTACGTTTTAACTATCTACCACTTTAATATGAATATTCTTGAATATAATAAATAATAAAATAATATTTATAATAATAATAACTACTAATTTATTTTTTTAAATTAAAGCACGTGCAATGCAAGTGCCTAAAAACTAGTCAAATAAAAAGTAGAAATCAAGTCATCTAATTAGTTGACAAGGGAACTTTAGATAGAACTACCACATTGACTTCATGGACACTTGCAAATACTGGCACAAGCTATTCATATTATTTTTTCAAAAGAAAATTAAAAAAGAATGCTAGTCGAAAGAAAATGCATGTAGATAAGAGTTGTTAAGGCAAATACCAAGAACATTTATGACATAAATTTTTTCAACCAAAAGCATCTTCATGTCTCTCCAAAATCTAGCAATTTGATTCACAAACTTCCGAGCACCAAGAGATCTACAGAAGTAAAGAGGACTGACTATCAGGAGATGCATAATTAACATAATTTATCATATGCTTGAAATCAAGTAATTCAAAGTTGAAGGGGAATTTGCAAAACAAGATGTAGGTGTTAGAATATAAAAATTATGGGTAAATTATATTTAAATCACTGAGTTTAAGGCATAATATCACGTAGATTCATGGTTTTAAATTTTTAATATCTGAGTCCCTAAGTGGGATATAATATATTAACTAAGTCCTTTTTCAAATTTTTTATTATTAAAATTTTTTAAATACCATTTTACCTCTATCTTCTCTCTCTCCCACAATTTCTCCTCTTTCTACCTCCCACTCTCTCCTCTCTCTCCTCTCTCTCATGCTCCTACCGTGAAGCAGGAAAAGTAGCCTACCCCCAGTCCCCCACTTTCTCTCTTTCTCCTCTCTCCCACTTCTGTCGGAAGCAAGCAGGGGACCTAGCTATTCACCCCTCCCCCACACTCTCTCTAACTCTCTCCTTTCTCCCCATGTGACATCCAAAAATTTAACTTGAGGTTTTAAAATTAAAGCTGATTTGGACTCAAAAAAAATAATTTTGGACCTAAATATAAGAATTTTAGACCTATTTATAAGAATATGAAGGTTGAGGGATCAATTGTAATTTTTTCTTAAAAATGATAAGTTTGGGCAGCCAGCAGCCAGCTCACTGTTTTCCCTCTCTCCCTCTTTACCACGTGTTGGAAGAAAAAAAAAAGAGAAAAGGATTAATAAATATCCTTTAAGCCTTCTATTTTTGCTGCTTGCGCCCGTGCCCTCTGTTCCGCTTGTTTTCCGCCAAACCATGGGCAGCAACGACAGCTACAGGAAACAAAGAAGGAGGAGGAGGAGGAAAAGAAAATAAAACTTCCTAAGCGAGACCCTAAATAAATACTATCCGGGCATAACCACATTTTGATCCCCTTCTCCATTTCAAACTTAAGTTTTTCTAATATCCATGTTTGTGAAAAAAATATATGATGAACCAAATGACCCAGGAAGCTATCTTCATTTGACAGCCTCTCATGCAAAATGATGACACCTATACAAATTTGTCTAACAGAAAGAGAAGAAATGTCATCTTGCTTCCAGATCCATTCTGACTAACAAGATCGCTTGTCATGCATAATTGTAAGAAATTGATAAATAAACAACAATTTAAACCAAAACAAATGGCCACAAAAATGTCAGTTGGAATTTGTATTTAAAGAAAAATAAGAAATAATAATAGAAGAAAAATTACCCATGATAATCGAGCAGGACAACAACAGATATACCCACACATTATTTAATACAAGCTTAAAATTGATATAAATATGCATCAAGCAAATAGAAATATGAGCTAAACCATTGCACTTTGTACAACGTACAGGGATAGATTCTTTGAAATTGACACACTTGTTGTATTGTCATTAGTAGTTGATGATGGCTTTAAATTCTCCACGCCTGTAAAAGGTGTAAATAGGAATGCTAAAAATTTAAAATTGAAAGGATGAACAACTTAAATAAAACTGCTCAAAAATACAGGCAAAGCATTAGCAATAACATCTCCATCTGAAATCTTTTGGGATTGTTAGACTCCAAAATGTTTAAATATCAAGCAATGACGACAAGAAGCATCTTGGTGTGAACAGATGCTTTAAAGAGTTATCATAGAAGATATCAAATATCCACTCAAATAATACTCGTGAAGTAGTTGGTATAGTATGACTTTCATTCATTATAGCAAGTTTTCACAGGATTCACAAAACAAGTATAATGTTATATTTGCAAGTGTGCATCTAAATAACTTATTAGGCCTGATAATGGAAAATGATGTCAAAACTAATTTTCAATATTTGCATCG
The DNA here is from genome assembly GCA_002786265.1 of Apostasia shenzhenica. NCBI lineage: Eukaryota > Viridiplantae > Streptophyta > Magnoliopsida > Asparagales > Orchidaceae > Apostasia > Apostasia shenzhenica. Next base: position 2,223,283 of record KZ451988.1, read on the forward strand.
CTAATAAATGCAATATTTTTCTATAAAAAAAACAAATAAAATATTTTGAGCACCGATCCAATACCAAAGAGATAATCACAAACGAACAACAAATATAAATTGTCACTACTAATCAAAATAAGTGTCATCTTCCATACTCATTTCTCCATGAACGTCGTCCTTTTGGAGTTTTGACAAAATAAAACCTGAGAAATTTTAAATTAAATCAATTAGGGAAAACATTTTCTTCAAAATGTAACATATATATACCAATAGGCCATAGACATCACCTTTCAACTGCAAAGGCTTTATTGTAAAGCCAAGAATAGCAAATGGAAGCATCAACAATGCCTCTCCCCAGAATGCATATCGCCAACTGAGACTATTTCCGACCTAAATATTTGCAAAAGATAAAACACAAACCAAGTTCGATCATATCATAAATCAATTTATGCTATTGAAAGAAATAATCTCAATTTTCAATATAAACAAATTCACAAGACTATTGCAAATAAAATCTAAATGTATTAAAGCACTATTGCTACTTCCAAAAAGCATTGGAAGGAGTATAAATGACCCTTTCTGGTCCCCATCGTCTACCTCCATCGTTGGCAAGGAGCTTTAGCTCCTTAATTTCATTTGTCCACCCGTTGTCGCCTTCAATCGCCAAACTCAGCTCAAAACTCTTCCCAGGAAAGAAACTTGGGGAGTATAAATAAGCAAGGATTGCCAAGCCACTATAAATAGTCTTGCGTAACCTATCTTTTTTACTCAATCTTACAAAGATTCTAACTTTATTATTTGCACTCTCTAGTTATAATTTACTTTCATAAAATCATTTACCCACTACACTCTTCACATTGGAGGATGTTCTAGAAAGTTTTAGAAAGATTTAAACTATACAATTTTATCTCACATATATATTATTAAAAGTGGCATCTTGGGAGCTGAACTTTTGGAGTTCCCAAAATACCCCCATGGTAGTACTTTATGCCAAATGATATCCTATGGCTGATTTGTGATATTCCAATTTAGTCATTCTCATATCAACTATTTACAAACATACCATAAAATAATAACTAAATTTTGACAAGTGAATTAAGTTATATGGTATTGCCAACACATGTCTAACATGCAATAAATTAACTATTTATAATTTAAAAGTGGTACCATGGGGCTGAATTTTTGAACTTCCTAAAATACCCACCATGGTACCAATTTATACCTTAAATAATACTCCATGGCTCATTTTTTGATATTCCAAAATTAGTCATCCTTATATCAACTATTACATATCTTTTTTTGAATTTTCAAAACTATCCTTACTCTTATGTTGACAAGTGGTACCATGGGGATGAATTTTGACATCCTAGCTAATTTTAACAAGTTGTTTATAAGTTGAATGTAATTGACTCCACCTAGTGGGATTAAGGCATGGTTGTTGCTGTTGGTCTATAAGTTGAATGTCATTCTCACTATATTTCCAACACGCAATAATTCCATTAATATTTTACTATTTTATATTCAATTAATATTTTTACATATTATTTATATAAAAATATAATTTATAAGTTTATGTGCATATATGTATATATAATTATGTGTAAATTAATTTATTTATACTATATATCATAACATATGTATAGCATCTTAAATAAAAGTTTTTAAAAATTTTAGTATGCATGTTTCCTCATATATTGTGTTAATTATGAGTAAAATAGATTTTTCTTCGAGCGCATTCACTAAACGAGTTTCAAGTCAGTTATCCTAAACCCCCATTGCCGAACGAGTTTCAAGTTTCAAATAAAATTAACACATCTATGAAATACTCATGTTAATTCAAGGAAACACTAAATTATTCAAGCTAATATAACTTAAACAATCAAATTGCATTTAATTAAATTTATTTCTAAAAAAAATTGTTTAAAAATTTTAAAAAAAATATTCCCTTTTCTATTTATTTCTTTTAAATATATAATTTTTTTATTTATCTTTTTTTATTACCTCTAAAATTTAAAAACATAAAGCACAACTAAAAATTTACAATAAAATGATAAAATATAAATATTTAATGTAACAAAATGTGAACAACAATAACCAAGCCTTAATTCCACTAGGTAGAGTCGACTACATGTATACTTTGAATGTAATAAAATATGAAACTATAATTAAAATAAATATTGAAGAAAATCATAAGTTATATTTTTTTTTTCGAAAATCATAAGTTGTTAATAAACTACATAAATCAACATATGAAAATATCATACATAAATAAAATTTAAAATTAATTATTTAAAATATAAATAATATAAAATTAATATAAGTATTTTAATTTTATAAACTATCAATATTTATGTCAAATATTTAACAATACACAAAAGTAAAATTCAAAAGATACATATAAAATCATTGATAAGCATGAAAACCATTATACAGCCTACGATTATGATATCCCCTTTGAAAAAAATTAAATTTTCATAACTCTTTTTCCTTTAAGTTTAAAATTTAATGATTATGAGATTTTTAAACTTTAGATGAAAATATTTTCTATTTTTGAGCTCTCACTATAAAGCTATGGCTCAAATCAATGAGTTTGAACATCTAGATCAAGTAAAAGTTACTTTAGATTCAATTATTAAAGTTAAATTTTTTTAGTAAAATTTTAATATATTATTAAATAAAAAAAAAACTTTTTTAGAAAAAAATCATTCGATATTATATCTGATATATAAAAAATTAACAAATTGAATTGAAATAAAACAATAGAAAGATTGACTATCAAGCAATAATCGAATAATAGAATACGAGATATTAACATGTATAAAATAACAAAACTAACTTACATGATATTGTTATATATAAAAATTTATTTTCACATGTACAAATAATCATATTTAAATATATAAATAATTATTATGCATTTTTTAAAATTTATTTAAAATTTAATATTTTTTGTGCATTTATTGCACTAGTATTTTACTAGTATACACACATATGTATATATTATCTCACATAATTTAAGGCTATTTGGTTTTATATAAACAATACAATTCATCTCCTTCCAAGAGTGACTCTTTTGTTATTGATCATTAGGATCAAAGAAATACTTTGGCATATAACTGATACCACAATGAAATGATATATGCTAGAAATGATAAATTAGGTGTTGAAACACTGCGAGCACATAACAGAATAAAATGAGAGCACTCACATAAATAATTAATAGATTGATTAAATATAGAATACTTTTACTATCAATATATATATATATATATATAAATAACAATAAGAAGAATTCAAGTAAGACAATAATATCAATATTGCTTAAATACTAAGCAAACCAAATAAAACAACTTTAAAAATTCCTCAAAACTGAAAGCATATTAACATAATTCTCAGGAACAGAAGTAAGGCCATCAACGTGCAAGTAACAATGAAACTAGAAAATTAGAATTCAAGAGAACCTAACCAGTCCGCCATATACATAACCAAGAGCAATTCCAGTAGGAATGCACATGTAGAAAGCGGCAAGCCAAGCTGTTTTCTACAAAGAAAATTAGAGGAAAAGGATAAGGCATAGAAAGAGTACAAATATATAAGCTACCATTACAACTTGAATCAATTTGTAAACGGTTGAAAAAAAAACATGATCTTCCCCTAGCCTTCAAGTGAAGATGGTGCATTGTATCTCGAAGCAATAAATAACTTAGACCTCTTATTTCACTTATCAACATAATTTGCTAAAAGAAAAAAATTTATGTAATTTCAATCCCATACATAGGATCTATTCATTTCACTAAACATATCAACACAATTTGCTTAAAGAAAAAAATTTACATAATGTCAATCCCATATATAAGATCTATTACCATTTTATGTATCATAAGACGAACTATCCATATAGATAGAAAGGTTTTCAAATATCTTCAACACAAACAGGATAAAGAGAATAAATTTATATAAAAAATATAGAGAATAAAATTTAGGGCAAATTACACTCAGGTTCCTGAGTTTAAGGATTATTATCACACAGGTCCACGTTTTTAAAATTATAACATCGGGGTTCCTAGGTTTTAAAAAATATCATCTGGGTCCTTTTTTTATTTTTTTATTATTAAAAAATATTAAAATTACCATAATACCCTTAACCTCCCTCTCTCCACCAGATCCGATCGCGCGCAGTTGCCGCGCCACCCCGCGCCGCCGTCGGCGGCTTCGCGCAGCGGCATGACCCCGCCAGCGTTCTCATGCGGTCGCGCGAGGCCACCGGGCCGCTTGAAGGCGCCGAAAGGGTCATGCGGCCGCGCGGGGTGGCGCAGCGACTGCGCAACTGCCGGATCTAGTGGAGAAAGGGAGGGTAAGAGTATAATGGTAATTTTAATATTTTTTAATAATAAAAAAATAAAAAGGACCCAGATGATAATTTTTTAAAACCTAGGGACCCCGATGTTATAATTTTAAAAACGTGGACCTGTGTGATAATAACCCTTAAACTCAGGAACCTGGGTGTAATTTGCCCTAAAATTAATATTTTGAGGTACTCCATAAATTCATCTACTGGGGAGCAAGATTTGTCATGTAGCTCGTGGACGTGAAGATTAAAGAACATGCTACAAGTCAAGACATAGGAAATTAAAATCTCTCCTTGCCCACAATTGGCCCAAAGGTGAAGAACCTTTCCTTCTGGAAGTTATTTCCAAAAAAACAAGACTGGCCATAAAGAGAATTGGGCATCGTCTCTTCTCATGTTGAAAAGCAATGGCCTAACTTTACGTTTTTATCAAAAATAAACAGCACATTGCATATGGGAAACCAGATTGGAATGAATATAAGCAAAACTCAATGAAAGTAGTAACTATTCCTCAACAAAGCTTAGGAATAATAGTAAACCAAAAAATAAGGATTATAGCATGAGGAAAATGATTTCCTCATAATCATTATTAATATGTTTTATAGCAGCAACTGCAGGGTCCCTAACTTGTAGTACATGGATTTAGATTTCAAGTGAACAATATTTAATTTACATGAAGTTTGCTCTTCGAATGTATCTAGAATCATGGTTTTCTCTAAGTTAAATCATTACTTTTTCTTTGATTTGCTGCTGCAATAATAGAAAATCCCTAGTCAACAACTCTGCTTGTTACTTAAATCTAAACTTTCTATACCCATTGCATTGTCTTTTTCAAATATGGCACCAAAACGACATAACCAGTTGTGCAATAGCAAAAGACAACCATTAATAATAATTAACATCATCAAGTGAAAGCTACACGGACAGCTTCAATCATACACAAGACAATTGGATATGAGTATTAAAAGGCTACCTACCTATAACCCGATATAAATCATTTTTTACAATATAAATCACATTTTTAACCCTATCCGTGCAGACAAATATAGCGATAGCATACAACTAACTCATTAGTACTGATGCCATAGAACCATAACAGATACCTAGTTATACCATAATAAGAAAAGTGAATGTATGCAACTACAGTGACCTGTGAATCCTGATATCAATATATAAACGCATTAACTTATTCAATAAAGTCGAGCATCTGTCAACTCTATGAGTGGAATGGACACTGGCAGATCCATCTTCATACTCCAGAACAAAGTGAAATAATGGAAAATTTGAAATATACCAAATTAACTGGTTAAAAAAAAGAATATATAAAACTTTGTTAACATAAATATAGTAGCACTACATAAAGAAACCTGAGCTACGGGGGCGTTGTCATCAATAAAGGGAGCAGCAAGACTTATGAATGATGCTTCTCCTACACCGACAAGCCTAAAGAACAGGGCTTGAGCATAAAGAAGTAAAGGATAAAAACAATCATGTGATAAAGTAAAATTAATTACTGATAATACTTACATTCTGCATATTGCTATTGACCAAAAATCAAAAGCACTACCACAACCAGCAGTAGCAAATGTCCAGACTGAGAGACCAACTCCAATAAGCCTGAATGGGTTAAAGCTGGAAAGGAGAACACAGATGTTTAAGCACTAGAGAAACATAATCTTTCATATATTTAATTTTGTTAAAAACATAAGAATACGTAAATCAATTTATGTTAATGATATGGTAATGCATATGTTTGATTTACACATGCATGTTTAATAAAATATGGATAAGGTTTAAGAGAAGAAACAGTGAAATATGAGTACAATGAGAAATAATTTAAGAAAAAACATACAATACACGCCTTGTTAGACATGATTCTAGTGTGCTACTGTAATAGGATACATATTGCACGTAATAACTTGAGTAAACAAGTATAGCCTGAACATTAAAAAGGATTAGAACAGCTTCTAGGCTACAAAATACCACATGCCAACAAGGAGAATCACCTGGCAGTTTAAAAGGGTTATTAAATTTTCCTAATGAAACCTTGATATGCAAGCAAGCCGATATTCTCTTTAGTCCTTACTAAGATTGAAAAAAAAATTGAGATGAGATACGCTAATTGTATTGTGCCTAACTCAGAAACTACACACACGAAATAAAATGACCATTTCTAGAAGCATCGATATAAAAGCACATAACAAAGCAAAGACAGTTTTGCCGCAGAAAACCAAAGTAATTAATTTCAGTCAATTTAAGTCCAGTGAAAGAAAGAGAGCTGCCACAAAAATGCAATAGTAAATAGAGTTTCAAAAAGAAAAGTCATAAACACAGCCGTGCCAAATATGAAGCAAGAAGGCAATCTTCTAAGTCTCCCTTGATAGTTTCAGACTCAGTCAAGAAAAGACTAGTAGAAGAGGTTAACCAGCAGTAAAAGCAAAAACATGCACTTAGATCAGAATTCAAAAGAGAAGTTTCTAAAATGATAAGAGACACCAGAATTACTACGTACACATGCTACGAGATGAATGAAATTAGAAAGAAGAAATTCACTCACTAACCTTTTTGCTAAAGATGCAAATATTGGTGATGCCACTAAAAGTCCAACCATGAATGCAGATGAGAGCACTCCATCTTCAAAATTGCTTAGGTCAAAGTCACCTCTGCAATGTAATCTTTGTTAAAATAATCAAGCAACAAAAGGATATTAAATATGCATTAAATTAAAATTGATATCAAGTATTCTTGGGAAGCAACTACAGGCTATATCAGGTTTCAAAAGAAAAAAATTCCAAAAAAAAAAACCAGGCTGTAGTCATAAAACTATAAAAGAATACTTCACGAAATAGCAACAAAACTAAGAAATGAGCAAGGGAACCATCTCATCTACTTATACCTGAAATGATGCCAAGGAAAATTAGGATCACCAATGAACCATAAAACATAGAAGAGGTTGAGCTACAAAATAACTAAAATAGAAGTTCAAATGGCTAACAACAAAATATAACGAGAAAAAGTACTATTGATAATTATGAAGGAGTTAAATGCAGTAGGCCTCAAGCGAGTTCGAGAAAATTAGCATACAATCAAATATTGAAATTATATTTCAAGAAAATGTTTATTGGAGTCTATTCAATATTTGCCAATTTTGATTCAATCTTTAGTATGATTAACCAAACATGAAATATAAATGCTATTCACATCGTGTGTGTGTGTGTGTGTATACTAAAAATTGATAAATATCTACGTGCCTTATCTCTCAAAAAGACTCTCATATAGAAACAAACATCTAAACACAGACTTGGATGTTGAATTGACAAGATCGAGCGAATTGTCCCAATATCATAAGAAATGGTAAAGAAAACAAGTTAAATCCTATTCAATTAAAATCCCTATGTTTATCATATGAGTTACAAGTTTCAAACGGTCCTGCCCATGATATATTGTTGCAGGTTAATAGATTATAAGACTTTAAATTTGACAAACAATATGAATGCATTGTTAATAGATCAGCTATCGAGCCATAATTTAACATTTAGCCTAACAATAAAAGCAAAATTACCAAGCTGAACATGAAAGTTTGAGGTATTAAGGCCCTCAGAAGTTGCATATTATCGATCTCCATATCATAAAGAACTTTTTTGCACTTAACTATTACTATAAAAACAAATCCAACTCCCACATGGCAATTTAGCATAAAAACAATTCATATTAACCAGTTGGTGATTCCTACATATGATAATAAATCACAAGCAAACTTAAGGTTCTGCGAAAAAGTGCTCAAATCAGCTTAAACATGCATCAAACAAACCACATCTTTGAAATAGCAGCTAACACATAATTTCACCATGGTCTATAGAAACAACCCAAACTATATCAAAACCAAATCTTTGCATCGTCTTCATCTGAAGTATGAAAAATATCATCCTTCGAGAAACAGAGTCCATAAAAAGACATCAAAAATTCAACTTGAGGTGTGACTCTAACTAGTCCAATATACTTAACAACAAGGATGGTAAAACTTAACACATGCCACATAGGAACACACGCACATATACAAAAAAGAAATCTTTACTATGACAATATGACCAATTATAACCATCAAACATTTACCAACGTGGATAAGATTTATCTTACTGAATTCCACTACCAGAGCTGCAAACACCAGTCTCCGTGCATGCCTTACGACTCCCATTCACACCATTGCTTGCAATTGCTCCTCGATCCACATAATTTAGCATATTGATAATGCAAAATATCATAAGAAGCCTGCCAAGAAATATAGTGTTTTGATCAGTTCACATGTTCCAGCTATATGACATTATGATCCAAAGTCAAATATTATTATTGTTATAGTTAGAATCCACATTAATCAATGTTAAAAGAACAACAGTCCACACTAATCAATATTAAAACAACAGTCAGAAAAAGCAGAAACGTAACAAAACAAGCAAAAAAAAAAAAACTTAGCTGAACCCACAAATACCTTAGTCGTTGCAATACAAAGTATGACACCTTTGACGTTAAGCCCAAGGATGAAATCAGTTATTTTAATTACAAAGGTACTCAAGCTTCAACTACCAAAAGTTCCTCTTTTGTCAGTTTGCCATTTTAGTCCAGCAATAAAACATACATAATAACAGGAACAAACCAAGACTTTATCTTACTAGGTGAGGTCAACTACATGAATCGTTTATTTCCATTGCACTCTATCAAAAAACAAATCCTCTTTTAACTTCAAATATATAAGACATTTCCTATAGTTTTTGTCATATCTTTTATGGCATTCCTCCTCTGACCAAAGATCTAATAATCTAACTTTTTTTACTGGAGCTTCTATCGGTTTACGATTTATATGTCCAAATCATCTAAGCTGACTCTTTCTAAGCTTATCATCAATTGAGACCACTTCAACTTTCTCGCAGATATACTTATTTCTCATCTTATCCTTTCATGTATACCCGCTCATCTATCTTAGCATCCCCATTTCTGTCACACTCATTTTATTTGAGTATTTCTACTTTATAGACCAACATTTAGCTAATAAATGAGCCATTGTTGGGTCCCAAATCCCGAACAAAAAACGTGAAGGATTGTGTTGGGTAATCGACGACCAATATAAAAATTGTCAAACAAACATGATATGAATTCTTTAAGAAAACATACATAACAAATGAAAAAATGGTTCCCAGACTAATATAAACTAATAAACCCCATCAAAAGACATACATATATATAAAGTGACAATAAATAACTGTAGTCCTTACAAGATGAAGAAAGAATAGTATAAGGTCAATAAAGTGATAATAAATAACTGTAGTCCTTACAAGATGAAGAAAGAATAGTATAAGACTGACCCAACTAGATGGGCTATAGTTCTTGTCATTAATAGTGATGACACCAAGAATATCATCATGAAGCATTATTCATTAAAATAAAATAAAATAAATATTAATCAGCTTCCACTGTGCAAATAACCATGAGATTGCATGCTTTGCCACGAGATTGAAAAACAAAAGAAATTTACAAAACCCTAAACCCTACAATCAGGATCATGTAGAAAGCAGCTTTGACCTTAAAATACTGCACATCTATTCATTACTTTTAATTATAATAACAAAACTACAATAGCCTTCCAAATGCGATGACTTTACAACTAAAGAACTTCCGCCAAATATGTACCCAGGCATTCTAATCATCATTCAGAAGAGTTTCTATTGAAATCCCACGCCCTATGGAAGTTAAAATACACCCTAATCAAGGAATCACACATCACACGACAATTACAATTTCCTCCAATGAACCTCAAGAAATTAACTTAACCTAGGCATAAAATACAGGCATCAAATACAAGGAAGAATATCTGCCCACATGATCCTAATACTCAACTTTGTGCAGCCTGAGGAATGAAACTCACCACCCGATACGCAGCCAAGTTTCCAATAACCAATCGAAGTGAAAGCATCCATGCACCCACAAACTCCTCTCATATTCCCTCTATCCTACTCTAACGCATTGAAAAAATCCTCCAACTAATCGACTATTCGAGGAAGGAAAACCTAGATTAAGCAAAATTACACCCACCACAAACTGAGAAGGAAAGAGTGGTTTCTACCGTATGGGCGAGAACCAGGAGGGCTTCTCATCGGCGCTGTGGCTCGGCTCCTGGTCCTCGGGCAGGGGGATCACGATCGCCATTTCCGTCTTGGTAGTAGGCGCGGCGGCGGTTGCGACAGAAGAGGACGTGGCCTCCTCCCCCATTATAAAATTGAAATCGGAATTTATAAGCAGAGCCTTCACGTCCACGTCTTCGGATAAATTTTCCAACAATTTTTTAACTATTCTATTTCCTCTTCTTCTAACTTTCACCTTCTCCTGCCTGAAGGTTGAATAGGAGGAGGAGGAGGAGGAGGAGGACGACGACGACGACTAGGGCTGAGACGCGTCGATGTGCGTTTATCTCAATTCATATTTGAAGATTTTAATTTTAAATTAAATTTAATTCGAATTAACTAAAATTTAATTAAATTTTTTAGTTAAATTTAATTTAATTTTTAATCTTTATTTTTAAATTTAAAAATTCATTTTATATATAATATATATTACATTTTATTTTTTAGTTAAATTTATAAACATAATATATTTATTTATATATAAATTTTTAATGCATATTTTAAATCTTTTTAATATATATTTTATATATAATATTTTAAGATATATATATATATATATAAATACCTACATAATTGTAAAATATTAAATTAATTACAAACTAAATTGATTTTTTTTATTTGAAATTGCGAATATTTTGTAAGATGGGATATAATGAGAGGGAGATAGATGCTGAGGGATATTCGTAGATATGTTTAGGGGACGATGGAACAAGTAAATATTAGCTGGAAAAAAGGTAGCCAAGAATGGCTATGAACGGCTGAGATGAGATCAGGGAAGCGACTCGGTCAAGCCAGCAGGCAGCAGTAGTTTTTTTTATTTTTATTTTTTTTTTAATGAAACTGCCAGCACTAGTTGATCCACGATTGGTTAAGTTTTTAAATTAATTTACTATTTTAAGGAGAATAAGATCACAACTAATAAAAAATTTATTAATTTTAAAAAATAGAAGCACATATGATCACACAATAAATACTTATTTATAATTTACTAATTTCCTAATAATTAAAAACATTTGAATTGTTTTGAAAAAAAAATTTGTTAAATAATGATTGAATTACTACAAGCACTCGTTTATAAAATTATGCCTACTGTTAATTTTTAAAGCTAGATTAGCATACGTATAATATAATAACACGGGTTATTACTAATGGCACAATTTAGATAAAAAATTTATTTTAAAAAACTAAATGCTGTTAAAGCTATATCTCCAATTTTAGTTCATAGTACATCATTTTATTATGATAAATAATTATAATTTATGATAATTTTTAAAGCTAAAATTTTGTTAAATATACAAAAATGCAAATATATAATTGTCAACGTGTGATTCCAGCACTGCATCTCAGTCATACATGTGGCGCCTCGAGAGGCACGCTAAGCCTCCATTATGATAATTAATCACTAACGGGGTTTACTTTTGCTTTAGGAAAACTGCGTGACTTGAACGCTTCCCAGAAAGTCACCCCATCCCAGTACTACTCCAGCTCAAGCACGCTCAACTATGGAGTTTTCCATCACTAGCCTCACGGTTTTACCCCAAAAAACGAGGCACTATTTGAGATTACGTTATCTGAGATTACGTTATCTACTTATACAGCTCACGATCTCCCTCCCTTTCCGATGTGGGACGATTCATTTCTGTGCCCCTCTCACCACTCATTATTCGGCCTAGAAGCTTCCGCCTGGTTTGTCCTCAAATCACATTGTACTGCGGGAGGTCGGCTCTGATACTATATTATAATATCATGTGATCTCATTATAGTGGTATTGTCCGCTTTGGTTTTAAGAAAATTGCGTGACTTGAGCGCTTCCCAGGTGGTCACCCATTCCAGTACTACTCTAGCTCAAGCACGCTCAACTATGGAGTTTTTCATCACTAGCCTCACGATTTTGCCCCAAAAGGTGCCTTTACTATTTAAGATCACATTATCTACTTATACAGCTTAGGATTTTTCTCCCTTTCCGATGTGGGACGATTCATTCCTGTGCCCCTCTCACCACTCATTATTCGGCCTAGAAGCCTGCCAGGAGCTGCACTTTGCCTCAGTAATTTCTTTCTCTTAGGACATCATCCGACGATCACTCCCCGCCCTCTTCGGTCACGGATGTCACATCAACCCTTGACCCCGATGATTTAGGCTTCCCAAACCTCATCCACTAGGGTTGAGTTACGACATATCCCAGCTCTTCCTGTCCACGATGTTTCGAGATATCCTACATCTCCCAAAGCATCGTCCACGATGTTTCGAGCCATCTTCAACATCATCGGCCACGATGTTTCGCAGTCGCGCATGTCCCTATCAGCGTGTCCCAACCGCACCATTTTCAATGCTACGCGCTCCTGCCAGTCACACAAACCAAGAGTCTGCATGCTCCAGCTACTACGAATTCTCAGGAGAATCGCAAAGATCAAGGGGACAAGTTCTCCACTGATTGCTTTCGGCTCCTCCGGTGGCTGACAACGGTGGGACCACCAGCGTAGACTAAGCACCACTATCTCTTGCCTATAAATATCTTTGAACAGACTTCAAGAAACGGGGGGTTGATTGGAATCGCAGGATCTCTTTTCTATCACCCTTATACTAAAAGCTGGAGATAAGAAAGCCCTTTCTTTTCTGTTCGCTCATTGTATTGATCTTTTTGACCACTCTCTTTCTTTTTCTAGTGAAATCATCTCTCGCTGATCGCTCGGTGAACGTAGAGGATTTCCTCCCTGAACCACCTCAAATCTCTGTGTGCTGTTCTGGATGCTTATTACTCTCATTTAAGCCTTGATCATTAGGCTTAGCTCTCTGTGTACCGTTGTCTCTCAGTACTCACTCTCTCTTGGAACCCCCTACTTCCCACATCAACAATAATGTACTCAAATATCATTAAAATCACATTTATTTCATTAAATTAATTCTTTTAAAGTGCACAATTATTAAAAAAAGAAGATTGTACGCCATTAATAAGTCAAAAACACATAATCTATTTTATAATTAGAGTAAATTGCCATTGAGTCCCTAAGGTCACTTGAGGATTTCAAATAGTTTCTTAATTTTTAAAATCTTGTAAACTTAACATTAAATTTTAATCAAGTCCTTTTAGAAATTAAAAAGACAAAAATACATTTTTCCTCTTCCACCTTCGGTAGTGTCGTAAGCCCACAGGTCGGGAGTGCGGCAGCTTGCGGCTGCCTGTGCAAACGGAGGCCATGCACACGCGGCTGACGCCGTCATGCACTCAAGCCGGGTGAGAGCGCGGACGGTACAACGACCTGGACTACGCGCACCCTAGCTACAGCTGTAATAACTCGCCTAAGAAATATCTGTTTATATTCATATATGTATATATGTAAATATTTATTCTTCTGGATTTACTATAAGTACATATGTAATCTGAGGACTTCAAAATAATTGTTACGTATTCCCTGCAAACAGTTGAATAAAATATAGATATATTTATTTCTCCTCTGACTTTTTTTCCACCTTCTCACCCACCAACGGTCCCGCCCTATTAATGTCATCTCCCCAACCA